>JAAAKQ030000011.1:306915-317169 GCA_010016005.3 Zanna intricata | reverse complement strand
TATGTACACATATATAAACTTTTAAAATGACACTGGTTTTGGATTCTGAGTGATGTAAAACGCGAAGAAATGTCGAAATTATCCGGAAGTCGAATCATGGTACCCATTACAATAGGTAGCTTTTTTTTTATGAAATCTACCTAAAAGTACGTTATTATTGATGCAAAAATACCAATAACTGTCAAATGAAAAAAAAAAACCTAGATTTTTTTGGCAATTTTTTTCGGGTACTTACATTATACATAGGATCTTTAGACTTGGCCTCAAAGAACTTTTTGATAGGATAAAGCAATACGCCAAATTTCAGCAAAATCGGTCCGACAGGTTTTGCACAAAGTCCAATCCAGATTTTTTAAATATGTTATTTTTCCAAAGAGCCTGAAATAAAATCTCTAGGTACTTGAAAATTTAATAATATAAAATAGGTCTCAAATTATGCATTTTGAAAACTTTAAGTCGGTTAATTAGGAGAGTCTAGGAAAGTTTTCAAACATACTTGCAATTTTTTTCTTTAAGAAAAATTTGCTCTAAAAAAGATATTTATTTATAACTGATCAGATTTCTCACGTAAATATATCTTAATTCCTTACAAATACATTAAATACTTAGATAACGTACATTTATTACACAACAAAATCAATCAAATTTACGCTTAAGCGTAAAGAAATAATAAATTCCGGTAAATAATATTCATAATTTAACTAATCTGTTAATCATTAAAATAAGTTGTGACTCACAAAACTTGTTTAATATAAAAGTAAACATTAAATCTTCAACTTCAAGGAAGTAGTAAGAATATGGAATATAAATATACAAAAGAAACTTCCAGAAATTTCTAATATTTTATGTCAATTTTATGACGCTGTCTGAAAGTAAAAAAAAAAAAAATGTACGATTCTTTCCTAACTTTTACAATGTTTAGTAATCTACGCGAAGAGCTGATGATGGCTTATTATAATACAAAAAACGCCCGTTTAGATTCACCAGAACTTAAGTTATATAAAAAATTATTTTAAAAAATCTTGTAAATTATTCATTGTTTAGAACTCTAATCTTAAAAAAAAATATATATATATATATATTTATGAAATTTCATCGAAGATTTAAAATAAAAATATCAGGAAAATTATTATGCTGGCAATAACGTGAGATTTAAATTAATGTAACTAGATAGTTCAATAATTTGTTATTAAAATCCTATTTATATTATTCCCAGGAATTTCATCACCAAATAATCATAAAATAAACAACACGGCACCTGAAATAAATGAAAGCAGTCTTCAACTTGTTATTTCTAAATGGTTATCTACTAAGGAACAGAAAATGTAGATAAGATAACACGATATTTTATAAATTTTAATACCAAGACAACAAACAATTCGATATTTAAAAATTTTAATATTTAAAAATTAGGCCATTTTTAAACATAATCGTACAGGATTAGTTTTATCATAATATAATCATCTATAGATTTAATTCATAATAAAAAAAATTATATAGAGAAAGATATTATTTAAAAGATCAATAATTTTCCAGAAGTAGTTTATCTGAATAATATAAAAGATACGTAATTGATTTTGCAAATTTTTAATAAATAAAGAATTAAAATTTACTTTTATCAGAAAATAAACAAAAAAAACTATATTTTTAAAGATACCTTAAATTTTAAGACAATTTTTTTTTAACTACCTGATAACGCGATGTAAACGAAAATATTAAAACATTTACTTCACAACTAAAGTTTTAAATAAATCATTTTTTTTTTTTAAACTATCTATCTCTATTTCAAAATCACTTGCAAACTTCTACATGGTTAACTAATCAACAGCTGACGGTAAAGTATTTTAAAGCACGTAAAAAAAACCGTTATGTATTTCAAGTTTAACGACGTTTTTAGGTTAGGTCCTACTCTGTAAGTACACATTGACTTGTCAACCTAACCTATAAAAAAATTATTCCAGTTAAAAAACACGAGCATGAAATAGCTTTTTTACAGGAGCTATCACACAAAATGTGATGCAATAAAACGTTAAATCGCAAAAGTGTTAGCACCTGAAGAAGGTGATGAAATAGTTAAAAGTTTAAAAAAAACCGATTCCTTTCAAAATGGCAAAAAAAAAATTAATTCATAATGTTTATCAACACTGACTGGACAAAAATAAAACTTTAATTTAAATTTTAAACTCACTAATCACTGAAGAATGAAATTAATCCTTACTAAAAAAAAACAAAACAAAACATCTATTTTAAAAGTAATAATTACGTATACCTAATAATAAGGCTATTTTTGAGATTTTTTAAGTACTCACCGAAGTTGAATACGGTTGACAACTCAATCGAATTCCATCCTGGGCAAGTTTTTCTTTAAGAAGTAGTTTAAGTTGCATTCTCGGTATGCGAACGAGTTCTGCCTTTCCTTCTTCATACTCATCTAAGTATCTGCCGAGTTCCTGAGCACTACCAGCGCTAGAGGATCCTGCTGGGCTACGTCCCAATGCATCTTTCTCTGAAACCCTTCCTGAAGACGTTCTCGAAGACCTCGCACTTGCACTGTCACATTGACATTCTTCTTGAATGGCAGCGGATTCCTCTAAAGTAAAATAAACGGAAGCAGCACCTTCTTCTCTCAGTGTTCTAACAGATTGTAACAATCTGCTTCTATGTGTAGGGTTAAATACACCTATAGCGTCTAAGTCGGGATCACCGACTTGTTTACATATTTCTAAGTCATCATAGCCATTGTCTAAAAAGGACTCAGCATACTGACCTAAGTGTAACGAACGTAACCATTCAACAACAATATTACCATTATTTGACATGATTTAAATTTCACTCACGCATATCACAGAAGTCAGCACTGGAACACGAACCACGAACCACATTCTACATCGGCACGCCGCTCTCTGGGCACTATTTTAAGATTTCCACGAGTTGTACACGAATGACAACTACACAGCCGCCGACATATTGACATTCTCCCGTTAGTGTGAAATCCAGCCGAGAGAGTGCAGCACCTAACAGACACCGCAACGACAGTTCGAGAACTCACTTCAGCGTGATGTTCTACTACATAGTAAAGAGAGCAGCCAATTAAGTTTTTGCTCTACGAAGTATAGGCCACGTGCTAAAAATAGTTTTTACTCGTAAAATTAAAGGTCAATAATCTTTAAAATGCAACAAAAAATTATTTCTAATAGTGCACTTATTTTAGGTTTTTTTTTTATTCATTCAAATCATTTCAAATATAACAACGAATTCATGTTATTAATTTCTACAATAATTTTTTTTAAACTGAATTAATTAAAAGTCAAACAACTAACCTACACATTCACGAATACATTATGAAAATGTAATAACATTCTTAGGAGAAAAAAATTAATAGCCTCCAATCATCTCTTTAATCTGTTATATTTTTAAACTTTTCCCCCTAATCATCCAACAAATGTTGTCATGCAACATATTAAGAGAATCAACTGTTTGAAAAGTGTGCATATACTTTAACCATTGAAATATTTGATTTGTAAGTTTAAGTTTAATATAATTATTACTTTCATGTATTAATCAATTGGTTTTTCTCTGAGCAATTGCTAGAGCAGTTTCTTTGTTATGAAGTAGCATATCGATCCAATAATAACAAAATTTGTGTAATGCATAATAATGAATTATGATCTAAATAAAACATTTATTTATTTAAAAAACAATCTCTTGGATATGTGTTAGGTTAGAGCACTTAAAATTACTCCATAGCAACATGCAGTTGGTATCTGCCAATCAACCCATAGATGGAAATCATTAATCTAAAAAATTACAACATCCTAGATATTCCACATAACACAAAAAACTATCAAAACCTAAAATATTTTTAAATATTTAAATATTAAACAATGTAATGTAATAAATATACATAATGTATAAAATGGATCTGTATGCATGAATTTGTAAACACTTAAGAATGTACAGTATTGCATACATTTCAAGTATGACATAGAATAAATTCAGTAACCATTTAGCCAACTCACAGAACACACTGGAGAGGAAGGTAGAAAGAGATAATGATCTAGTCACAAGTGACCTCAAAACAAAACAAGCAACTTCATCCAAAGGACTGCTCAGAGCTTCTCCCAATGGGGATCAGTCTCGCTTATAATTCCTTCGGAGACTAGATTATCTTAGCCCAGAATAGAAGAAAATCAGTATATTTTGAAAATTTTTATGCTAATTTACAAATATCTATGTATTTTAAGTGCCACAACTCTTATGGTTGTAGATGATCTGACATTAGTTACAGGTCATCTTTAAAATGAAAATGGCATAACCATCTTTAATAATAACATGCACATCATGTCAGGCTTACTAGGGAAGGTGAGTAGAAAGCTGGTTTTCAATTCTCTTTTTTACTGCAACATATACTTACAAATCATACCATGAAATCATGCCACAAATCATGCCAATCCCACCAAAAAATTATATTATATTCATTACGAAAATTATATTCAGCTCTACAAGCAATATTTACATTCTATTTATCACAGGGACTTTTATAATGAATGTCACTGCCCTCAGAGAAAACAACTCTAATTGGTGCTCCTACTACCTCAAGTGCTTTACATATGTCAGCCACAAAGAAGACGAACATAAACAGTGTTAAACAACAGATTAATTTACTCCCTTTGTAATGAAATAATTCATTATGTACACTGCTTTAGCTCAGGAGAGAAAATATATCCTACAATAAATTATTTTTCCTTCAGGTACTAAAGCAGCTGTGGTTTTCTTACTGAAAACTAATTGCTGTGAGGCATAACACTGTTTTTTTGTAAGAAAACTTTCCTTAAATTAATGTATTACTACCGCAAACATGTTTTGAAGTTTACTAAATTTTAAAATGAACAGATAGAACAAATATTCTCATCTCATTTAAGTTTAATTAAAAACAGAATTTTTTTTTAATGTTAACATCTTTGTAATTGCTTTGAACTCAGTTATCAAATAAAAGCAGTTAGCAAAGTAACAATTGAGTAACATAAAAAACATATTTACTCTATTAAAATAGTTATTGAAATAGACTCATTAAGAGAGAACTCTCAAAAACTGTACCAGTAAAGACAGAGTAATTAGCAAAGGTAAACAAAGATATAACAACAAATTTTAAACAATACATAATAAAGAAATTTTAATTAAAAAAATTATAGTCAATACTTATAGACTAGTTCCTAGACTATTTCTCCAAACATTAAAAAATTAATAAGTATTTTAATGTTCATACAAAAAAAACCAAAATAATAAATAAAAATAATTGTCTACAAAACAATATATCACTTTAGACATTCCAAATCAAGTAAAAAATAGGTAGTAAATCTAAGTACAATATAAACCACTTACTTCCCATTTAGACTATCTAAGAATTACTTTTATTGAAGGAGATGAGGCACGCTAGCCATTCCAGATGAAAATTGAAAATTAGCTAATAGCCAAGTCAAAACTTGTATAATTTATCATAATCTAAAGTAGAGAGAAAAATAGGTTTAGCCATGATTTTCACCAAGGAGGGGTGGCAAAAATAAGATAACATGTTATGTTAAAAAATGGTTTTACTTAAGCATTTTAAAACGCTAAAAGTAATTTGTTGCAATGCTATTCAAACTTATCTAAATCTTATTTCAGCACCAGCCTATGAGAGTTCTGACTAAATTTCTTTCTAAAATATATTCTTAGCTTCCAGAACTCTCTTTTTTTGCACAATCATCATACAAAGACCGACAAGCCAAATTTCTCTCACTGTTGACTGTAACCAAGCTTTAATCTATGTAAGATGCTGAAGGATTTTTCAATAGCGCACATTCTGCAGGGCTGTGCAAGTGAGATATGTAGTGCCTGTTGTTTGGGTGAGTAGAACAATTGGATTTCTTTAACTAGTGTGGCTATTTCTATTACCTTCAATTTAGCATTTGGCACATTTTTTTTCCTTTCCATTGGTTGTACCAATGTTCAGCTTCACCGAGGAAATCACTCAAGTTGTAGTAACTACAAAAAATTTTAGTTTATTTTAAAAGATCACAGTACATCATATCAAGCATTATGTAAGGGTGCAAGATAAGCAATGAGAATGACACCAAGTTCTCAGAAAAACACTGTTCCAGAGACATTAATTAATCTATGTTCAGGATAATTAGTGCTCTTCTCCAAGTCTTGCTAGGAGTCTGTGCTGGTGGATTTGCATGATGTTTATGCTGATTTATGACTCTTAGCATATTGAAATTTGTTCCAAAATACTTGGTGATTGTTTCAGCCTATGCTACAATACTTTCATTTTCAACAACTGCATTTCCACGGTGTTTTCTCATGGTGTCTGTGATTTTTTTTTTTTATGTGTTTTGCACACTGAAGTAAGTTCACACTTGTTGACTGAAGAACATTTACCACCAGTTGCAGGAATCCCGAATATTTTGCTACAAGACAAACACTAACAATGAATTCTGATGTTGTAGCAGCTTTTCTCATTGCATTTTTACCATCTGTTGATAGTTTTTCAGGCATTATAATGATTTGCTTATAATGTTTCTTGAATATGGCAATACTTTTACATTTTTGAGACCAACAAGTTACACAGAGCATTGGTGTATTTGGTATGCATTTTCAATGAAGGGCCAGAAGAATTTTATTATTTCTTCAATTGTGGAGATCGTATTTTATATCACTGCTATTTTGTTTAAGATGTTTACAATTAAATTCAGTTTGTGACTTGCACAGTGAAAGTATAATGCTCTCATGTACTTTTCTCAAATAATTTCTTGGATACCACCATTCTTTCCTGCCATACTGGAGCACCCATCATATCCTTGTCTGATGCACTTTTCTGGATCAAGGCCTGCCTTTTCTAGAAAGTTGTTAATCACAGATTTTGCATCTACATCAGTCAACAGTACAAAACCTAGAAATTCTTCATGATCCATTTTCTTTTCTTTGTTAAAAAATCTAACCCCAATGGAAAGTTGCTCTTTCCCTGATATGTCACTGCTCTCCTCTGCCAGGATACTGTAAGCACATGCTTACTTTATGCCAGTTCTGATGTTGCCACATAAACCGATTATTTCATTTTGAATAATGCTGACAAGTAAGTGGCATTTTTTGTGCCCTTTTCTGTGTGCTCTTTTAAAATGTGGTCACCAGCATCAATTTTGAGTTTGATGAATTCTTCAAAAACATGTTCATGATTTTTCTTTGCCCTCAAAGGTAGGTCATGTGAACTACAAAATAACAGAGTCTAAATTATTGATGAAATAATTTTCTTGCTGGCTTTTATTTCTTGTTGGTGGACAGAAATCAGCTGTACATCAACAGGGATATTTTTTTTAACAATACATTTTGCTGCTGTGATCACCGATTTGTGCCAGCGAGATGATGTGAGAGATTTCACAAATTCATGCATGTCTTTATAGCGAGTAAAGGCCCTCACTATGAAGTAACCCACAACACCATTCACATTAGTTGGTGGAAACAACAGTAAATGCACAATGCGGCCTTTAATTTCTTGGAATATGCCAGCCAAGGAGCATAATCCGCCAACCAGCTGTATTTGAATTTTCTTTTTTATTATACAGCATTCTTAGCAAAGTCATAGTTTAGAGAAGCCAAGCAAAACTGCTTAAAACTTATTTTTAAGCAAAACTATTGGTGACCAACAGTTTTTTAAAACTTTCATATTTTGATATGAGGTCATATTAAATGAATGTTCAAGCCAGTGATCCACATAATTATTAAAATACATTTGATCTTGCACACCAGAACCAGATGATAGTGAAGATGCACTTGAATTTTCACCAAAATTCTGCTTCAATTTTTCCTCTCTGCCATTATCACTTTCACTACTATTTTTATTTGGCTACTTCCTCTTTTGTCTACCTAAAAGAAAATAAATAACTAAACTACAATTTCCCAAAAAATTAAAGCAACTAAGAATTTAAACTTCTGAATGGACTCTCTACTAGAAACATCAAGCTTAAAAAAATTTTTTTCACCCCTATGCAGTAATTTGTCATAAAGTTACAGCGTTTTGAAAATCAGAAAAAAATTTTTTGTTTGTAAAAAATGTTCTTACTTAACCTAAATATGAATTGATGAGTTTCAAAACCACATTATTATAATTTTTTTCGAATTTCAAAAGTAAATTTTTCATTTCTTCAAAAGTGTAGTAGTGGAATAAGTAGAAAAAAACACGAAGAAACTGGTGGAATGATGAAATCTAAAGGCAGTGGCTGTGAACAGAATCAAATTAATGTGAACTAACATTGTTCACATTAGAAGTTAGAAATTTTTGTATTAAGATTGTGTTATGTTTTACATAATTTTTGAAGTAATTGAACTTTACACAACAAAAATTGGACTATTATGAATTCTGAACCACTATTTATTAGCTATTGAACTTTTAATGTTTTTTATTATTGAATGATGGTATTTTTTAATAAACCTTTAATATATTTGTACAAATTTGTTTTATTAGTAACCAGCAGAACTAGCTAGTTGCAAAATCAACAATTTCAAAATTGAAAACCATCTAATTAAGGAAAAGTAGCTAATTACAATTTTCTATCATTATTTAAATTTACTGGGGTGTTGTATACTTGTTACTATTTCTTTAACTAATAGTGTATGATTTTTCTTAAAATTTCAATAATAAAGATATCAAAATCACTATTATTACAATCTTTGCTATTACAAGTCTTTGTTTTTCCTGAACATCTTAGATTGCTTTAATTAGATGGTTTTGCAACTCATCGGCTCAAAATAAAATAATATAAATACATACATTTCATGCTAAAAATAGTTCCTAATATCCATTTTAGATTACTATTGTTGTGGGATTGCGGTCTGAACTAACTCAAATGTGTCATCTCATTCAATTGACTCACTCTCACTGACTGCAGTACTTAAATAGGAAACAGAAGGTACTAGAACTTTCCCACTAAATTCCACCTTGAACATTCTATAATTTTTTAGTTTTACCACAGACCATCCAGATCTTGAACCACCAGTTCCCCATTTCCCCATTTCCCCACTCATTCACCAGAGAGTGCTCCTGTCACTATTCAAACATGTTTTCTGACTGCACAATACTATTAAAACCTATTAATATTGCCTCAAATTTTTAATTTGATAAAATGAGCCAGGGGGGTAAACACCCCACCGTGGTTACGTCTGTGGAGAGAAATTATACATTTACGGTTGCCCCATTAAAATATCACTTCCAAACACATTAATATAACAGAACATGGTAACAGAAATCTGTATATAAATAGAAGTATATATCATATTTATTATTCTTACTATCAATTGTTTTTTTCAAAATATGTGTTTAAAAAGTAAGAAATAATGATATGTATAGATAATAATGAATATACTACTGAACAAGACCGGAAAATTATCTTCATAAAAGTGAACAAACATTTTTTATAAAAAAGAAACATTGTTTTATGAAATTAATTTAACTGAGAGAAAATATAATTTTTTTTGCACATTTTTTGTGATTTTTCTAAATGAAAAATTAAGCATTGTGTCTTTTTTATTTCAATAATTCTAGTTAATCACTTCAAAAAATATACCTGGTAAATGTACCTGATAAATGTAGTACATAAAATGTAATCTTCAGCAGATTTTTGTTACCAACCTTAAATTATTTGTAACTTTTTTCAGTATTTAGCAGTAAAGTGCTGAATATAAAGTCTAAAAAATCTTCACTTTCTTTTGTAAATATATTTTTATCAGTTTTACTTTTATGTTGTAACTTAAGGTATCAATATACTGCATTCATAACCTTCAATATCATTTACCTTGTTAATATCAGAAATAATATTCATCTAAGAAACATTATTTTGTGTTAAAAAAAAATTGCTTTCCAAAGAGTGCAGAACATTTTGATGAGTATTGCTATTGGAATAGGCACTATTTCTACAATAGCCATCCTACTAAAAGAAATGTGTGCATATGTATAGTTGTGCAGTAAATCTTACAATTCTCTAATATTTTAATATAGATAAAAATTGAGAATGTTTTTCTTCATAAATAAAAACATAACATAAAAGCAAAAAATACAATCCATGTATTTTGAGTACATGGAGTTTTATAACATATAAAAATAAAATAAATTATTTTTACCAACACATTTTCTCTAACACTGCTTGGAGTATTTTATTAAGAAATCCTCTTTCAAGGGAGCGGAGATTGTAAAACTGTCCGTTGTTTGATATCTGTAAATGG
>JAAAKQ030000011.1:247676-258089 GCA_010016005.3 Zanna intricata | reverse complement strand
GATATAAGTCGGTTAAAAAATGTATCTTTCATTTCTTCGTTTTTATTCTTGTTATATATAAGCAACATTAGATAAAATAATAATTGTTACGTATATCTTTCATTATTATTTTTTACAATTCTTTTATATAATTAAGAATTACGAATGAATTTAAACATAGGCATCTATATAATACAGTACATAACTACCGGAATAGGAATAAACTATCTGGTTTTTCCAGGATTGTTGTTAAATGACAAGACACATGGCTAACATCGGGTTGATCCAAAACAGTTTATAATAGACTAAGTGACAAAGTCACACGAGAGGGGTGGAATGCGTTTGTGCATTCATTCAATTCACATCTGCCTCTCTCTCTATTCATACTTTTGAAAAGGGCCGACCGTTTTCATTGTGCCAGGACATAACTTACTTGTGACTGCGGGGGCTCCTCTCTCAGGTAGGCAAATCTGCCAATAATATACGCACACGACGAATATCCATCCATACGTATCGTATACCCCAGCATTCGAACTACAATCGACTGAACGATTTACTTTAAATGTTACAGTTTTAATTGACCCCGAAAAGTTTAACTTTTCGATACAGATCATTAAACTTCCCTAGAAATAATTAACCCCAGTATATTATACGACGATTTTATAAAAACAAGCTGTTTACCAATGCAATGTAACAAAAAGGATTGTAATATTTTATTACTAAATAAAATTAAATCAATTATTTTATTAGCAAATCAAGACAGTTAATATACAAACGACCGACCCGAATAAACTTAAAAAATATGATAAGTCTTCTAAACATAATCAAAAAGAGAACTAAGTAGTCTTTTAATGTTTTAAATTTATGGGATTATAGATTCTTCGATATGACAAATTTTTAACCGTTAAATTAAAATATGAACATATATGAGTGCTTTATTCAAAAATAAATTTACTCTTAAGCAGACACCCAAATTTTGGCTTAACGCTATAAATTTTGAAACTGTTGTTTATATTATACTTTATTTCATGAAGTATTAAAATATGGCTACACAGTTTTAAATTTTATTTATGCTGGAAAGTGTAAAAATATATCCTATACACACGATGTTTTGTTTTAGATTTCTTTCTTTCTAACATTTTTTAAATTAAATTTATGTATCTTATTTATACTCGTATAAAAGAGGTTTTTTGTTTTTTAATTTTTTTCCAATAACAAGATGATTTGCTTTTCTCTTTAACTGTAACCAATAACATCTATAATAAAAATTAGCTTAATAACAAATTAATACAAAAATTTACGTTATTGGCCGATGTATTTTAAAATTTTTATATTCCGTGAAATTCATAATATAATTTTCCTCACTTCAACATTAAAAGTTGCATTAAGTTGTTCATTTGCTCCATATGAACAACTTATTGTTGTTCCACTGAAACATTTATTTAAGTTCCACTGAAACATTATCAAGGTGAAATGTTTTCAATTAAATATAATAATAGACATGAGCTTATGAATTGCTTGTTAGGGCTACCCGCACATTGTTCTGTTTAGAGAAGACTCTCCTCCAACCAACATAGCCGGATATTATCAGATGAAATACTGATCTTTATCCAGGAAAGTAGTCAATGAAATTTTATTTTTTTATCTAAATCTTTAATAGATCTTGCGCGTTTTCGATCTCAAATTTTATAGTTTGCGTACTTCTCGGCCGATTCATGTCATAAAATAGTACGCTTAGTAACTATAGTAACTACTGTTACTAGTAGTAGATTACTCTCTACTTTGCTTTTACGTGCCACTGAAAAAAAAGTAAAAATGCACTCTGTAATTTTTTGTGTTCAACCATACGCATTAATTTTGTTTGTAAGTGATGATATTTTGAAATTAAAGGATATGTACATTAATTTTAAATGAGATAATATTATTTTAAAAAATAGGTTAACTTTACTTTGTATTACTTCATGTTTCATTGAATTTTTGTCTAAAACGTTTTTAATCGGTTTGATTACAATTTTAAGAACTTGTATGAAAAATTATTTGGTCATAAATAGAATATTGCATTCTAATTAGATACTTTGACTATAAATTATGGAAGACGTTTTATGATTTATTCTACAGTCTAAGCTCATTATTTTTTACCGTTGTATGTAATTAAATAAATTAAAAAACGGGATGATTTCTTAATAAAGTAAACAATACTTTTACTAAACCACAGCTGTGTGTTAGACATAGATTCATACCGATGTATTAATTCATATCTAAAGATTAAAGTATTTAATAATCACTTTCTTAGATTTGAGAATTTTGAAATTATGTAAATCATTTGAAATTAAATTTTGCAAGTTACATTATCTTACGTAGATAAGTCAAAATGATCATGTGTAGTGAATCATTAAACTATCTCAGTTTTACAGTAAGTCTTTATATTCCATCAAAATAAAATAATTTTTATTTAATGTTAAAATGAAATAAAAAATCTAATGTGCACAACACATGACTTCCTTATACGTATATTAAACTACATATACTCATTTCTTTAAAATGAAAATGAAAAAATTTCTAAAAATTTGATTCAATTAATAACTTCTGGTTTTTTTTTTATAACTGAATTATTATTAATTGTTAAATTTTGTTTACAATCAGAGATTAATAATAACTAATAAATCAATACACTTAAATTTTTTTAAATATACTGTGGTAAAAAAAAATTTTTTTTTTTTACCACAGTATATGTGTGTACATGAAGTCTGATTTGAACCGATGTGCCTTCCCCTTGTAACATCCAAATATTTAATAATTAAAATTTCATTCAGCTACAACTCTTTAACCAGTGAAAATAAGAACCGCTTATGATATATCGTTGAAAAGCTCTCAGTGAGGGCTTATTATTGCTGTTAAGAAAAAGTCCAAAATCCAAATTGTTTGTTTGGATTTTGGGTATTTTGGACACTTATTTGTCAATAGATTGCAATCAAAAAGATGAGGTGCACAACTAGATGTTACAAAAAAAAATCCTAAATCCAAAACTTCAACATCCTACGACTAATCGTTTCGAGTTATACGGGATACATACGTACGTACAGACGTCACGCCGAAACTAGTAAAAATGGATTCAGGAATGGTCAAAATGGATATTTCCGTTGAAATCTGAAAACTGAGATTTTTTGCGACCACAATACTTCCTTTACTTTGTACAAGGAAATAATAATAAATTAGTAAACAAAAATTTTAAACATTCTTGACAATTTTTATAACTATTATTATCACCTTAATTAAAAGAAAATAAATGTGATATCAATATGATGTTAAAAAATAAACAATTGTTTATTTTATACTACCATTGTTTACTTTTATATCACACTGTTAACTTCTGTAGCATCACCAACAACTATAGCGAGGGGTAGCGTCTCTGCTTTTCATCTTGGTCCAAATCCCGGATGAAAGGCAGATTTAACATTTTTCATCCGACACTAAATTCCCATTTAATGTTTTCATGTTTAACCTTAAAGGTTACAAGGTGAATTGATAACACATAATTTAAAAATAAATATATATATTCAATATTTAGCAAATTCTGAAGAGCAATTATTAGCATAGATTAACATTAGCCAGTACAACAGCAAAACATATAGTACAATAAAATAATTAAATATCAATTTGTTAAAAAAAACCTACCGACAATTAAAAATAGATTGTTTGATACAATGGCTACATTAAACTATACAGAACTATTTGGAACGTAATCAGTTTTAAACAATCTTGAATAATTTGGTACTCAAACTTTTATTTTTACCCAGATTTACTTTTTAGACTGTTTTAAAATTAAATTTTCTCCCAATAAAATTTACTTGTTATGGTTTTGCGAAACGTTCAACATACATAAATGAGATAAGAGGGGAAAATATTTATTTATTTTATTAATTTATTTATTAAGATTTAATTATTTTGAAAAAAAAATTCTTTATAAAATATACCTGCTAAAAATTTTTTTTTTCAGTTAAAAGGTAAACATTTTTTTAGGTATGTTATTAATGAATTGTAACTAGTTTTCTTTTCTTTTATATAAATGTTACATAACAATAAAAATTGCTGTTTCAGTATAAAATAAAACGGAGCAGTTATATATTTTATAATAAAGTGGTTGTCTAGTGGACCTACATGTCCTGAATGAAGCAGAATATCAATTTAAAAGCAAAGGACATGAAATAAAACCAAAGTTCGATGTGAGGGGAACAATAGGAAGCGCTGAATGTGTCTCTGGGGCGCAGTTTTCATAAAGTTTCCCTCCCCGGATTGTTCCCTAAGCACCGTCTTTCTTAGCACGGATCTGGAAAAACTTTGAAGACGTTACAGAGGTGCACTTTCTAGAAAACCACCTCTTAAATAAATAGTCGCTATTACTCAGCCCCCCTCCCGCCTACCACCTTCCACCCTTTCTAAACAGTACTACAGTGCAACTCGATAACATTCTTCACGAGTTACCCTTCTTGTAAACTTACCGCACCACATCATACCACCCTCGCCGACTTACTCTTCTATTATTGCTGAATTGAATGAGTGTTCCATCGGTGTACCGTAAGAAACGAAATTCAAACTACTTTATTTTCAAGAAATTACATCTGCTTTTCACTACTATCGTTTAATGCTATAAAAACTTTGTTACATGAACATTTATAAGAGATGCAAAATTTTTAAATAAAAAAAAAAAAAAACACTGGATAAAATTTCCTTTTAAATTTAGTAACCGGATCATTTGACAACATAAATATTCTATGAAATATTGTTAGCTTGTTAATCTTTAATTGTTTTATATAAATTAACAACCGTAAATCTAAAATTAGCAACAACAATGGAATTCAACTTTTCAGTTACTTACATAAATCTTAAAATTTATCTTTTCTCCCGATGATAAAATCTTAAAATAGAAAACGCTCAAAATACGTTTAAAAAATGCAAAATTGCTATTCATTTTGGAATGTTAGTCATAATTAATTAACGGTAAAAATTGAGAGAAATTAGTAAAAATATAAATATTTTAAAAATAATTATAATATAAAAAAATTTAACAATAAAGTGGATAGTAATAATAATTATGTATAACTAAATACACAAAACTGAAAAGATACAAAAAAAAAATTATTTTTACTTCATTTTAAAAGTAATTAAAAAAAAGCTGTTAAAAAAATTATTGTGTAATATCCTTTTAGATAGATCAGATTGAAAATATAAATTAGTTTAAATAAGCGTAATCTCCCCACTCCTCTCACTACAAGTTTTTTTTTTGAGATTACAGTATCGACAGTTTTGGTTATTTTACCCTACGAGGATGAAAATTTGTAGCGTATGAAAAATGCCATGATTGACCGGGATCCGAACTTATGATTTTTATCTTATTAGTAACATAAGATACAATTTACCTCTGGAGACAAATAAATAACATGAACTTTAAACACGTATTTTATCCAGTAATAGATTTGAAAATTATTTTCTTAGAATTTTACTTATTTGTTTAATTATTTGCCTGTAATTTTAATTTTTTTTTTGACGATGATGAAGAATATATTATTGCCTATATTATATTGCTTATAATATTAAATTGTATAAAAATCTGCATAAATTCAACTCAAATAAGAATAAAAAGAAAAATATTAAAAAAAAACAGTAATATCATGGTCTACGTCTTCCTATGCTTACATAAAAATTTGTTTTAAAAATTGAATAACATTCCCGAATAAATTAACGAATCACCAAATCAAATTATTTTAATTATGAAACATTAAGCATCACAAAAATTTAGAGAAGAAATTTTTTGATTGATTGCTATAATTTACCTTTATTAAATGAAGACGTAGGTTAAAATTCGTAAATTCAACAAATTTAAATAGTTATTAAAAGTAGGAAAGCATTAAATACAGTTTAATTATATGATAATCTATGGTACTAGTTTTCTTTATTAAAATTGCAATTAAATATTACTAAAAATAAAAAGAATTATTTTGATGTGCAGAGTGATCATAAATTATTCAACGATTTTAGGTGTTAATAAAAAAATAACAAAACAACGCACGTATATGCATCTTTTATTGTTGAGGAGGGTATTTCAAACAGTTCTGTTTACTACACTTATTAACTTAAAAAAAGTTCTGCATGAGCATCTTTTGTGGCACATAAAATGCCAAAAAGTCAAATTCACGCCATATCTTACGAAGAATATCTGGAGTTATTCCATTAATTATACCGTCGATTCTTCTTTTTACCAATGATAATGACAACTTCGTTGCGTAACTCTATCTTTGACAAGCCCCCAAAGAATTTTACTGAATAGCGTAATGTCAGATTATCAAGATGTCCATGGAATTGGTCTCTCTCGGCAATCCAACGTTGAGGAAATTGATCATGTAAACCCTATTATGGCGGTGCGCCATTTTACTGAAAATAAACGTTGGGTTGCCGATGTTCAATTTGTTGTACTGCATGTCTTTATAATATGTCTAAGTAACTAGCGCTACTAACCGTCGGCTCAGTCAAACGGACGAAAGAAGACTGGTCCGATCATTTCATAACAGTCGACGCATAGTAACGTTAATTTTCGGGCTATCACGTTGTGCTTGTTGAACGAGATGGGAATTTTCGCTTCTCAAAACAATTATGACGTCTGACATGACCAGAATCATGGAAGATAGATTTATCAGATAATATTACTTTTTTTTTAAAAACCACATTTATTATCTTCGTTCACTTTATAAAAAATGTCCACGACAAAATTAAAACGTCATGGTTTATCATCATCTACAATTGCATGCGCCAACTGAATTTTGTATGCATGAAGTTTTAGGTGCTTGTGTAGAACTTTCACAATTGTCGATTGCGGTATTCCCAGTTCTAAACCCGTACGGTGAATCGATTTACCGGAGCTTCTCTGATAAATTTCACTTATTCGATCCACACAACTTATTCGGAGACGGGAGGTCTACCATTACCTTTTCTGTGTACGCTTTCTGTAAAATTAAACTGTTGATACCAATGTTTTTAATATAAGTCTTTAATATAAAGATCATGGCCGTACTATAATCGAAAACGTCCACGAACATTAATAACCGCTTTCGTGTAATCATACTATACACATTGATTTCTTCTGTATGGTAGCCATTGCTCAATTGACGATCTCTTCTACCGTTATATCGCGTCGACGTGTCAATTCAAGGTCATCAGTCGCAACTCTTACTACTTAAACAACGTTTGAAAAAATTCAACTCGCGCTAAATTGCTTAGTTCATTTTTTATTAACAACTAAAATCCGCTGAATAATTTTTATGTTTAGTCTTTAAATTTCTTCATGTAGATAAATTATTTAGTGTTTGAAGCTCTACATTGTAATCAATTAATATATTAAAAAAATGACAAGATTAATTTTCATAATTAACAGATATTTTTTATATTGAATTCAGTGAAACAGTTTTAATATAAAGAAATTGATTTACAAATCACTGACCATAACTTTGATAAAACGTTTTTATCGACAATAAGCTTTTTAACTATGACTGAAAAATACGATTAGTTGATATCTAAAGACAAAAATAATATAATATTAAAATAAGACTAAAATACTTAAAAAGGAATTTCACTGCATCGATTCAAGAAGATTAGCCATATTCAAGTAGAACCCGCAGAAATTTATTCCAAATGGGCTTTACCAATCGAATCGACTACTAATAAAAATGGATTAATAACATTAATAATACATACAGTAAAGTGTTACAATAATTCAACTCTTACAGGCAAATATGACATAATATCGGAGTGAAAATATTAAAAAAAAAAAAAAAGAAGGTGACGACGGCATTATAACTTGTTGTACATAGATATAAACGTTGAATAGATATAATAAAATCTATATCAATCATCAATCAATGTTATATAAAGTCACCGCATTACAATGATTAATACGCTTGAGACAGACACTCGTAGCTTTAGTGAGCGCATTAAAAAGTTGTTTTGGTGTACGCGTGCGCAAACACGTGACCGCACGTGCGCGGCGTTTGGGCCACGTGTTTAGCACCCCGGAAACGGGGCTGAAACCTTACTCCACAAATAATCAATTTTGATATGGCCAGCGTTTTAATAATATCCAGTGAAAATAAAATAATACCCCTTAAGTTCAATTCTTTGACAACTCATTTGTAAAATGAATCACGCTTTTAAGTTATTAGGCCTTGCATTAATTAGTCTACATTGTAAACAAAACAATAAATATATGTATAAAAGAAATCTATAATTCCTTAAATCTGAATCATCAACCGATGATTTAAAATGAAATTATACTATAAAAAATTATAATTTTTAAGACAAGTAAAAAGATTACGGGTAAATCCAGTCGAATAATTAAGAATCTAAATTATGATCAATTTTTTATTTATGTTTATATTTTGAAATTATGTTATTTTTCTACCAGTATTGCATTACGTGGTGTAAAATATAAAAAAATAAATGTTTTTTAAAAACCTTTACTGTTATACGTATTAAAAGCCAAAGTTGTGTAACCAGAGAACAGTATTACGTAGAATATTGTAATATGAGAATACAAGAATATAATATTATATGAATAACAATATAATATGCGAATATAGAATACAAGAAATACCCGAACTGACTAAAAAAATAAGTGCGGAAGATATTTTTTCAAAGATTAACTCTTTTTTAAGTATTTCGTTACTTTTGAAAAAATCGCTTCAAATTATTGCCTGCTGATTTGAAAATTTTAATGGTACGGACTTTATACTAGTGTAATATAGAGCTTTTACTTTAAAATTCAATTAAAATAAACAAAATATCATCTTGATTAACAGATTCTACAATGGAACATATACTCAAAACTGTTTTTTTTTTGAAAATATACGCAAGAACTGTTTTTTTTTAAATTATGATTAATACAACATATAAGCTGGAAGCTTGTGTTTGGGGATATGAAATGAAAAATTTTACCATAATAAAAAGGCCATGCCTGACCAGAGGATTCGAACCGGTACCTCCGGATTTGAAGACCAAAACTCTACTACTCCGCCACGGAGATCGAAATTCAGAAATTTCTTCTTTTGAATCTAACACTGTAATGTATTTAGTGTGCCCATATTTAATCTTGAAAAAATCTATACTAGTTCTAGCTAATTTTATTAATAATAAAATTATAAAAATTTTCATAAGTAAATCTCTCAAAAACCACTTTACGTCTAGTTTTAATAAGATTTAATTCTGTTAATTTCTGTAAAGGATTATTCTTATTTAGGAACTCAAAATAACCATAAATTTATTGAAAAATGTAATTTAAAATTTATAAATCCAAGCTTTTAATAACAAAACAAAAAAAAAAAAATGAAAAAGTATTTCAAACATTTCAAGACCGTCCTAAGTTCCAGACGCGGTAGTATTCTATTGAAAGATTTTTGAAAAGAAAAGGAGTAATAAACAATTTTTAACAATACTGGTGGAAAATTACAGTTAATAAATAGACCTTTACTTTTAAATTAAACCTCACACGTTACACATTTATCCTACGAATATTATAAATTTAAGAATTTTTGAAGAAAGAAATAAGCAAACTATAATTTTCAAAGTAGTATAACTGAAAACAAATAATCCATTTTAGTCTAGAGAAGAAAAACTAAAAGTAATTTCATAATCATTAAAAATAAAACTACTTAAAATAAAAAAAAAATAACTGAATTACACTTTCATCAATTGTATTTCTAACAAAAGATTAAAAAATGTATTTCCTATGATTTTTTTTTTTTTTAATTTTAAATTGTTCTATACAATGAGTTTAAAGGTATTTAAACGTGATAAAGCGATTTTACGATATACACAACAAAAACTAAAACAAAAATAACTAAAAACCTTGTACTAGAATGAAAAAAAAAATGGAGAAAAATTTTATATTTAGATTATAAAAGAGGAGTCTCAATTTCGGTATTGACAATAGTGAAACTGCTATTAATGAGAGTTAGCTATTGTTCCAGCCTCAATCATTTCCCATTAAATTAATCTTCAGGCCTTGAAGGGAAGTATTGCTACCAGGAAATGCCAGTGATTCATGAGTTTTTACGTTTTTTCTAGTTTTTTTTTTTTTGTGAAAAACAATTTATCATTGCACATAATTTGTTGTATAGTTCATTAAATCTATATACATTACGAAAGTAAAAAAAAAAAAAAAAATACTTATGCTTTATTCAATACCCATGTACTCACAATATTTATTTTTTAAATTAATTTATTTTTTAAATCTTTTTATTTATAGTCGCATCAAAAATTAAAGTCATTAGCTGTGTAATGACTTACCTTTGTAATGTAACTGTACCGGTAAATTTGTAGTCTTGAACAAACTCGGGTCGACTTCTCCTGAGAAGTGTGGTTAATTGAAACCCAACTACCAAAGAACAC
>JAAAKQ030000011.1:211189-228443 GCA_010016005.3 Zanna intricata | reverse complement strand
AACCATTTCACGTGAACGCTCAATGTTTTCTTCATTTGTGGCGGTAAACGGTTGTCTGGCTCCTTCATCCTGCGTAACACTCGTGCGACCATTTTTGAATTTTTCAATCAATTCGTAGACACTCCGTTGTGGCAAAACACTGTTCCCGTACTGTACCGAAAGTCTTCGATGAATTTCGGCCACTGATACGCCTTCCGACTACAAAAAACGGATCACTGAACGTTGCTCTACTTAGGTGCAAATAGAAAGCGGAGCAGCCATGATTAACAGGAAGACAGCGATAACGAAACTAACCTATCAGCTTGAAACTTGCATAGACATAACAAAAAATAAACAAAGCATGGGTCATCGACGTAAAACGACAGTACTACCAACTTAAACAAAAATATAACTAAATTACGGATAAATATTGACTTACCCTCGTATATTTTTGTGTTTAAAAATTTATAATATTTTTTTAGTTTATTCTGATTATTCCCTTTTATTTTGATACAAAAAAAGATACCGTTTCATTTGTATCGTCTCTTTTATACTTACAATAAATAGTTTTGTTGAAGCAAAGTTATAAACATTACATTAACAAAATCTTTCAAAATTAAAAAAAAAAAACTATTTTCTCTTCCTTTAAGTATTAAATAGAATACTTTCCTGATGAAGTTAAAGCTACTCTCATGAAAATATAATGAGATGAAAGGATATTATTTCAATTACTAATAGAAAAAGTAAAATTATAAAAATATTAGTATAAATTCACAACCAATTTTCTTCAATTATAACAAATCTTCATTAACTATTTCTGTAATAAATTGATCAACTGTAAATTTCTTAAAGGAGACAGAATTACAAGAACAACAACCAGCAACAAATAATAAATATATGGATGAATTTTTCCTTTTTTGAAGTATTGAATTTTTCCAAGTTTAATGTATCATAATTCTCTGTTAAATTTGAATTTAATATTAATTGGCTTAGCAACATTAAAAAAAAATATTTAGAGAGTAAAGGTTTTCTTTATTAAATATAATACCAAATAATCAAATTTCTACTAACCTCCTGTTCAATTCTATTAACGTATATATTTCCACTCTTCTTTATCATAAATTTCATCTAAGAGAAATTCTTTTTCTTTCTTTTGTATGATAGATATCATCACGTACTTCTTTCGTAACATAGATATTTAAATAAATAGTTTTTTTTTTTTTTTTAATATTTTATTTGAATTTTATTATTAGAATCTGGTAAACAAGAACACTTGAATATCCAATGTTGTTAGGTTTTAAATAAATGGTATGAAAAAATCTAATAAAGCCTGTTTTATGTTATTTTAATAAATCGTTAAAAAGAAAAAAATCATACTTTTTAAATTAAAAAAAAAACCGCAGAAAAATATGATATTTAGGGTGTAAATATCATATTTTTCCGCGGTTACTTCCGTACCACAAATACAATTTCCGATGTTTATCACTTCGACAGAATAATTTTAAAAACTATTTTTTAACGTATGAATATTAATCTTACAAGATATTACCAGGTTGTATTTGTATCTGCGATTATTTCGGAGATAGTAAGTCTTTAAAAAAATAGATATTTCGTAGTCTTGATTAAGACGGTTCTTACAATCTGGTGGTCCCCTAACATCTGAAGTCTAAGTGAGTACAATCCTAGTAATTAAATGGTAGAATGTAAAATACAGTAGAGATTCTTATAATCAAAATCATATTCAGTGAATCAATTTCTTAATACGAAAATGTTAAGAAAATTGGTTACGGTGGTTCGAAGGTTAAAAAAAAAAGTTCACTGCATATTGGGTACAGTTCACTAGCCCACCGGGCTGGTCCAGTGGTTAACGGTACGTCGCAAATCAGCTGATTTAGAAGTTGAGAGTTCTAAGGTTCAAATCCTAGTAAAAATAGTTTTATACGGATTTGAATACTATATCGTGGATCCCGTTTTTTTTTTGGTGGTTTGATTTCAATTAACCACATTTCTTAGGAGTGGTCGAACTGAGATTGTACAAGACTACACTTCATTCACATTCATACATATCATCCTCATTCATCCTCTGAAGTAATTAATACCTTCTGGTAGTTCCGCAAGCTAAATAGAAAAAGTAGAGTTAACTACATATTGATATTTTTTAGTGAATAATAATTCCTAGTAGTATATACCAGTTTAAAAAAAAAATTACATATATAATAAATGTATTTATTCACATCTCCAATAAACGTATCAAAATAATTTTTTTTATTTTGCTTAATTGCTCATTTGAAAAAGAACATCTGAGTACATGTTAAAAATGCCGGGGATAGGATGCAGCTCTGTCAAACACCCTTCTTCTGCGATTAAACACCTTCATAACGAGTAACTGCCGTCTGATTCCAATACAGGCTTTACACGAAATTTTTTATCTGATCATTAACGGAAAAATATGTCCGCGCGTATTTAACATTTCTTGAATTATTTGTGAAGGAGGACAAAATCGATCTGATCATGAGCCGACCCAAATGGCGATGTTCATATATACTTCTCTCTGTTAATGAAAGAAGGCATTAACGATAAAAATATTTTCCTCTGCATGTTACATATTTTCCTCTCCTTTTTTTTTCCTCTCCCCTGGGTCGGACCTACACTTAAGTATTGCTCAACCCAGGGGAGCGTCTCTACCACTAATGGGGCCTCCCCGCCCGCAGGCTCTATGTCCGGTACGGCAGCTCGGTTCCACCGGGACTGGATCTTTTTTGCCTTAGCCTCTAACCGGAGGCAGTGTGGTCCGATCCGCCTATGCCATCCCCAACATCCCCCACCCCCATCAGCCGGATCTCGGTCATTTTTTTTCACAAACAACCTAAGGGATCAGGAGTCTCCGTCCTCATCACCATCGTCCATCCCCTCGGGAACGCGCAGTGGCTCTGCAGAAGGTTGTCCCTTCCCCCATATTAAACTCGAACTCGCCTTTTCATCCGACTTGGCGCAAAGAACCGTCGTAGCAAAGTGGCTAAAAAGCTGCCAGTTATTCTCAGAATGGAGGATAAAGTCCACCAGGTGTTCTAGAGAGCGTCCTGAGAGGCTATATTAGATCAACTCATCCTTTCAAAAATAAACCCGTTAGAGAAAAAATTACCATCCTGATCGACGTGGATGTATCACATATTCTAGTTGCCTTTTCATTTCTCCGTCAGTGGGACTAGTACTGTATGACGGTGGGGTGATTATTTTCTAGATAACTCTAGTTATGACAGTCGTACCTCGCGAGGCAAAACATATTTACTACTCGAATAGTAACAGCTCTTTTTTAAAATAATGCATATTATTTTAATATCTGATTAGGTCGTTCATAAATTTATTAAGACTATAACTTCGTAATTTAAGTAATTTAAAAGAGAAATTTTCCTTTCATAAAATTTTAATTCCACACCGAAAATTTGATTGAATAATGAAAATTATAAGGCATACAAAGAAGATAGTATCAGTCTTTTAAGAATTTGATCTTAAGTACTTTGTAGTTGAAGTCTTTTTTATTTTATTAGAATAATTACTTTTTTACCAGTGAAATTATTATTATTACGTCAATAAGCACATAAAATCTTTTGATTATTATTATCATTACTTAACCCAAAAAATTAAAATAATTATTTAATAATATTATAAAAAATTCTATAAAATCTTCTGAATATTTCTTTTCATCTATATTAGTAAAACTCATTTTTATATAATTTAGTTTTTAAAAAAAATAGTAAATATAAACAATTCAATATATTAAATGACTTTTGTATCTCAAGTGCTTTAACCCTGCAAAAGCTATTTGGCTGAATTCCCGCCACCATAAGATTGTTGTCCCAGGAGCAGCGTCCTGATAACTTCGTCTTCACTACAACATTACCTTCTTTCTTGGTTAGCCCCTTAACCAGGATTCTTTATTCCACTAATCTTCTTTTTTTCTTCTTTTTTTTTGTTTATACAGAAACACTCTATATTTACAGTCTCTATTATTTTTTCACTTTTTTTATTTTTTTCCGAAATCGTAATTTACATTATTATAATATATAATTTGTTATTACTTTTAAAAATGAATTGAAAATTTATATTAATATGGTTATTATTTTAAATTATTGGTCGTGTTACTATTACTTTGAATTTTACGGATTAATCTAAGTTTTTCATTAGTAGACAGATTTTTTAATAAGTTTACTGCTAAATATAATGTTAATAAATATAAATAGTATAATAGTTAATAGTAAATATAACGATATTTAATTTTATCTAATACTTAAATTTAAAAACTTACCTAAAGATATATCAATTTCAAAGTATATAAATTCAAAGTATGCAAGTCGATTAACTTTTCTTGAACTTTCAATAGTTTTGTTTAATAATTTGTTTCTGTGATTCGACTATCCAAAAAATATAAAAAAATATCTTAATTATCTTTATTGACAATGGCAGATTAAGAGTAGATTTTTAGCATTTATTCCGTAGTCATCAACATCCAATTAGATTTACAGCTGTCGGATAAAAAATAAAATCCAAAACCGAGTTCGTAGCTCATCCATGACCTATCGGCAAGGAATCACCTCAACGGAAATTAGACGTAGATTCATAGAAATTAAGCCACTACGGCTTAAATTAAGCAGCTACGGAATATAAAGGTTAATGGTGAGCAAGAAAGAACGGCGACACAAACATTCATTTCCAGAAGAAGATAGCTTCTGGAAAGGTTCTCTTGCCCAGTTATCGTACTGACTACAATTTCGCTTGCAAATCCTAATACAGTATCAATTAATTTCTTTATATTGATTAACTCAATAAGATATTGTAATATTCTTTATTTCCCTCCAAAATAAACAAAAAAGTAGGAGGTCAGAAACTCAGAAAAGAGAAACGGTCTCATCGCTTTGTCAGGGACATTCCCTAACAAAGGGCCGGTTTGTCGGTTTGGTAGGGATATTCCCTACCATATCTAGTTCATGATAGTAAATAGTTGTCTTTCTTTTTTAAATGTTTTTCTTAATGTGTTTTTCATAATGTTTATCCTAATAGGTCATTCATAGATAAAACCTATAACTTCTAACTAGCTACAATATGAAATTCATTGCTGTTAGCAGAAAAAATGGGAATTTATCGGGTGGTAGGTTTTAAACAGATTTCTAATCGGTACTTGCAACAGTATAAACAGAATAACAAATCCATTATTTCAAATAGCTATCGATTGTTACTAATCGTTATTCTTCCTGTTAATATTTGCCTAAGAATATATCTAAATAACTCTGTAGCAAGCATTAGTTCAACTACTTACCTTCAGATAATGTCTCCCGCTTCAATATTTTATCTGCGAAATGATAACATATTTTAAATATTATTAATTAATATTATTTCAAATCTATGCGTCCTTCAGGGTCCTTTTTGGGAAACCTTTAGTGTTGCAGGATTTCGCGGGGATAGCACATCCACAAATCGGTTAATTAGATAGTTTGATGGTTGTAATTTATGTTAGGTTAGAAGTTAGGTGGTCGTGGTTAGAAGAGTCCATCTGAAGGCGATAGTAACTTAAGTAAGTACACAGATGGAAATGTCTGCTTTGGCATTTGCACTGGTAGCATCCTAAAAGAGGTCAAACTAATAACTGTGATGTGTTATCAGGTTTACGGGATCGAAAAAACGACCTCCGGTGAAGCCTAATCACGGCCAGGAACGGATGGTGTGGTGTGGCGACCAGGATCATCACAAAACGGGTTCTTCTTCTACGGGGATCGAGTTGTCCCTGATACGGCTTCCTAAAGTAATATACCAGAATTATAGAGTATAATATTATCATCTGGTGAAATTGTATAATTATAGAATTTGGTTTATAGGTAGATTTGTAAAGTGAATTGGATGCACGTACAACTTTTTACGTTTACATTAAAATTTTAATTTAATTTTATCGTCAATATTATAAAGATAATATGGCTTATATTTATAGGTATCATCTATCATTTCAGCCCTTTTTTTTCTATTATTTTTATATTTATAAATTAAATTAAAGTATTTAGATAATAACTTAGTCCTAAAGCTCGCAATATCTAGACAGAAGCACAGCCATTTGGTATAATGCAAAATGGCGCAAAGAAATAATTATATCTTGAATTATACAACGGACTGTAATATTCGACTGTTTTTTTATTACTTAAATATATATATTTTAGTGATAGATTTGTTTAATTAATTTTAATAGATATTTGATTTCTCAGAATTTTAATAGATTTCTGATGAATATTAAATATTTTTTTTACAAAAATTTATGTTACCAATGAATTGATAACAATTGTAGTTACCTATTTAATCTATTATTATCTTTTAGAGAAATAAAATATTATAAATTAAGTTATTTTACCCTTCTGGTTAATCTAGTGGTTAAAATACTCGTCGCAAAATTATCTAATTTTTAAAGTCAAGAATTCTAAGGTTCGAATCTTTGTAATCTAGTCGCTTTTATATGTATCTGAATGCTAGACGGTGGATTTCGGTGTTCTTTGGTGGTTGAATTTCTGTTAATCAAACGTCCCAGAAATGATCAACCTAAGTCTTTATTAGGCTACATATTTACCGGTGAGTCATGCCTAGCAAGCCGGCAGCAGTAATTGCACTTAGCTATTACACACATGCGCGCGCACGTTTACACGCATACACGTGCGCGTAGAAATAGCTGGAAAACTGATTGGAGAAAACAAAACAAACTTATGTGTTATTTTTTTACCAGTACAACAATAATAAATTCTGTCCTTAAAAATGAATGAAGAAAGTTTTCAAGGTAATCATTATCACAAAATCAACAAATAAAATAGATGACAAATGTATTAGATTGTTTAATTGTATATATTAGACAGTTAATGTTAAAACAAGGTATGCAGTGGCGTAAGAAACCGAAATCAACGAAGCTATACTAAGCGAAGGTTTCAAGAATATCAAATCGAATCAGTCGACTTAAGTTTGAATTGATTATAGGGTTTTTTAGACAAACTTTTCGTTTATCATTTTATTAGATCTTATGCAAATAATACGTAAAAAATGAGTAGTGGTGGTTCATATTTTCTGTGACAAATTTAACCAACAAACCACCACTACAATGCTTGAGAATCAAAATCTTAAATAACTTTTTGAAGAATGTATGACCAAAGATGTTTTATTTCATCTGCTTTATTTTAATTCAAATATTTAGATTCATTTAATTTTTTTTTTTTATGAATGCTGTAAATGAATTTATAAATACAAGAGAAATAAAATTAAATAAACTTTTATCTTTTGAGTTTATACATATATAAATTTTTATAGAGTAATTGTGCTTTTATTAAACATTAACTCTTGATGTGGGGTTGTAACAAATGCTTAGTTGATGTACAAATAAATGTAGGGTGAGGGAATGAGACAGAAAGAAGGGATATATGTAACTGTTCTGATGAGAGCGAGCCCCGGTTCAGTTGAATTGAGAAGAAACATTTTACTTGTCATGGGTGACTTAATTAATGGAAAAGTCCAGCCGGAAAGTTTTAATTGGATTAGTAGCGGAATTTTGACTTGGATATGTTGGATGGAAAGCCTACGTGTTCATCCGGACATTGTATCTATCCATCCAAGCCTTTATACATATAACATGAAAACCCTCTAACTTCCTATTTCATTATTTCATACAAATTTACCTTTATTTTATTTTAAGGTTAGATTTGTTTTTAGCTGTGAAAGTATAACTTTGTCCTACTTCATTTAATAACATTTCTTTTTTATAAAATAATCGTTACCTCTTAATAATATTGAATAAATATAAGCATATACTCTTTATTAATTAATTAATCTACCTTCAAACCTTTTTCTTTTTTAATTTATGACCAGAGACTGTAGCAAAATATTGAATTAAGTCACTTCGTAACTTTTTTGTGATTAAATTCATTCTCTATAAAACTTAATTTGTTAAATAATCTACCGTCTCGTTCTACCATTCGTCACAGTATCAATCAGAACAAATGTTATCTATAATAATTAATAGCATATCCTTACGACAGTTAGAAGATTATTTTAAAAATAGAAAACTAAATTCCTTCTAAGTACTAAAAACTAACTAAATAAAAACCTGATTTGGACAACAGATGACTTCGTTGTGTACCTATCAAATTACATATACACATATTTTTTGCTACACTTTATTTAAACTTATTTAATTTTATAGTGACATACGATCCTCCATTCTTTAATAAAGTGAACAATTATAGAATTGCTGAAATATTAGTTTTTATTACCATCAAATATTTAGACAATTATTAATTCAACAATCTTACAAGCAATATTAGGATAGAGTAAAAATCCCTTTATTACTTGTATTACTAGATCTGTATTATTTACTCTCTTTGTGAGTTGCTGATTAAGAAAAGTTGCAGATTTTTGGTGTGTCGTATAAATAAAAGTTAATAATTAAACTATTTCGTTTAGTGAACACTTATATACCGGTTAAAAATGTTAACTTCGACCTTATGGTGTAAAATATTCAATTTTTATTATTGAATTATTTGGTGAATAACCAAAAATGAATAAGAAACAATCATATAGGAAAAAAAAAGATAACATGAAGAAAATATATCTCAAAAAAATGACAAGAAGATGAAACTGAAGAGGAAGAAAATGTTAAAAACAAGGGAAGAATAAAAAATTAAGAGAAGGTAGTAAATATAAAGAGAAAGAAAATATCCAAAACCAAAGAAAGAATAAAAATATTAAGATAGGATAATTGATATAAAGAGAAATAAATTTGAAAACTGAATGCATACAGAAATTAAGATCAGAAGAATTATATCAAACCAAAGAGAGATTGATATGTTGATTGGCAACAAATAAATAATGTGATAACCAACACCGACTTAGGGAGAATACTGTCCGATGATATCAGAGGAGTAATGAAATAAAAGATAAGAAACTTTTTGCAATTTATTAAAGATCGGGCATGTATGCCTCAGTAAATATGTTGTCTTTTGAAGATCTATTTTTCACTCACTCTGTAGTTAAAATTATTTATTTAGATAAAATTAAACAGAAATTAAAATATAAAAACCAAAAATAATACGATTTTAAATTATAATTTTTCGATTTATATTAAGTAATAAGATGTTTCCCCAAATCTATTACATATACACATACGCAATATTACCTATTAAATTACATACACACATTTCTAAAAGAACATAAAATGTTATTTTACTAATAACGTCTGATTTTTTTTTTTTTTATTAAAAAAAAGTTTAGAAAATAAATTTAAAAAAAGGAGATGAATTCTGATTCGAACCGATATGCCTTCCCTTGTAAGATTGAAATATTTCATTGATTAAAAATTTATTTGGCTATAACTGTAGAACTAATGAAAATAAGTACCACTTATGACATATAGTTGAAAAACTCTCAATAAGGTCTTATTACTGAAGTTAAGAAATAATCCAATATCCAAATTTTTTGGGATTTTGGGCTTTTTGAACACTTTTGGTTCAGTCGATTTCATTCAAAAGGGGAGGTTAACAACTAGATGTTACAACAGTCCTAAATCCAAAATTTCAACATCCTAAGGGTAATCGTTTTTTATTAATGCGAGATACGGACATACGCACGTACAGATGTTACCCCGAAACTAGTCAAAATGGATTCAGGAATAGATTCAAGAATAGTCAAATTTGTATTTCCGTTGAAATCTGAAAACCGAAATTTACCGCGATCATATGTATACTTCCTTTACTTCGTACAAGGAAATAATTTGTTATTTATGAAATAACAAAAAAATATATGTTATTTTTCATTTCCTTTAATTCTTGACCCTAAAAATTATTTTACTACAATTCATCTAGAGCAAAATAAAAAAAAGTAGCTGTGACCGGAGGATACAAGAAGGAATTTATATTTGAAATATTAAAAAAATTCATTTCTAAAGGTTTTGTACAATTCTATTATTACCATCTCTTGAAATATTTTTCCAAAATGAATCCTGAACGTATTTAATACGTTATAAATATTATCGTAACAAAAACTGGTTTTTCTTTACATGAATAATATTTTATACAGTTGATCCTAACACATTAAGCATCACTAAAAAATATTTTTTCTATAAATTGGTTTCGCAGATAAATATTTACATTTAAAAAAATAGTAGACCTCACTAAGATTTAAATCACTATGAATCGTTATCTCGTTAAAATAAATTCATTCTACAAGTTTTGTTAAAGTAAGTTATGCCATCGTGCTTGATTCCGTATAAATAACAGAAGAGACAAATCGTGATAATGGGAACAAATTAAAATAAACAAATTCATCGATGCTTTTTAGTTTTCTATGGAACGCAATGGCAACATGAAAATAAACTCCATCAATGCAGCTATTTACTGACGTAACATTAATTACATATACATATAGGTAGTACTCGGCGTGAAAAATTATGTCAATCGCCTGCTGACACAAATAGTGGGATTTAAAAACTTTCTTTTATTAAACAACTGTTTAATTTAAAATATCTTGGTTTTTCGAAAAGTTCACCCAAGTTTGAAAAATTAAAATAAAGTTAAGTCTCTTAAATGGAAATTAATTATTAACAACGTAATATTTTCAGCAAATTCGAAATATTAGTACACCAGAACTAACACTAAAATAAGAAATGCTCTCTCTTTAATCGATACGCTGCTCAGTGTTATCTGATTAACGGAATAAATTTACGCCTAGTATCATCCCAAAAATGTTATAAATGTATTGAAAAAAGTACCATTCTTAATACCTGAAAGAAATTGTATAAGTTACACTTGAAATTATTTCAGTTAACATATATTTTCCAGGTGGAATTTTCATAAAAATTACCCGGTTTTCTGATTTTATTTATTGTAATACATTCCTTATCTTATATCTATTATTATTCATTTATTCTTTATATGTCTAATATATTTTGTTAATTTCTTAATATTCATGTTAGACGATATAATATAAATAGAGAATATGAGTAACACGTTAAATTGTACAGCACATAAAATGAGATAAGATATTACATTTTTATTTTTAAATTGTTTACTTCCTTGTTCGTACAAGGAAGTATTGTAATCGCGAAAAATTTTGTTTTTCAGATTTCTCAACAGAAATATCCGTTTTGACCAGCCCTGAATTCATTTTGACTAGTTTAGCTGTGACTTTTGTATGTACGTATCTCGCATAACTCAAAAACGATTAGCCGTAGGATGTTGACATTTTGAATTTAGGACAGTTGAATCAACTAGTTCTTCAACTCTTCTTCTGATTGCACTGAATGAACCAATAGTATCCAAAAAATCTCAAAAGATTTGGATTCTGGACTTTTTCTTAACTTCAGCAATAAGCAATCATTCGGAGCTTACCAATGATGTACAATAAGTGATACTTTCGTAGCATTGTATAATAAATTGAATTTTCGTACAAAGAAGTTATGTAGTGTCCCCATCAGATTTTTTTTTTCTTAAAGAATATTTTCTAATTTTTTTTAATAGTATAAAAAAAACCTTACGTTTCCTCAACGATATACGAGAAATTAAAGGTATATAAAATTGTGGTCTATCATTTAAATTACATGTTCCTCTAAAAATGTTTAAAAACCACCCGTTTTATATTAAATTTCAGTTACCAAAATATACTACCTTAGAAAAATAAACTTGAATTTGAATAACAGGAATTGAATCAAATCATGGTTGTAAAAAATTTCTTAAAAAATGCTTTAAAAAAAAAAAGAAAAAATATAAATTTTAACAAAATATAAATCGTTAAAAATGTAAAAAATAACTAAACTTTAAAAAACTTAACTTCGGCTTGATGTATAACCGCAATTGCTTGCTCAACTTCTTTTTTTCTATTCGTAAAACGTTTAACGTAAACAATATAAATTAAAATGTTTCCTCGTTTTCCGTAACTGAAGATGTATAATAATATAATAGGTTGTTCCACAAGAAAAAATAACACATTTAGTTATTGCTTCGTCTTATTTGTCTTGATTGTTAGGATATATGGTGTAAAATAAAATACCTGAAGTGTGAAATACTATTACTTTCTACTACGGGTATATTAGATATTTACTTTCTATGAAAGTAGTGATAGCCAGTTCTTGTGATGATGAGAAGATATGATTATTTTATATTATCTGTATTTTTTGGGTAATCTTGTGATGATTAATAACATTATACTTGCCTCAGTGAAGAAGGTAACAGGAAATTAATTTACGGGTCGATTTCCCCATTTTCCTAGAGCAGGAATCTTTTATTCTTAAAAATAGTCGTGTTGGATTTTGAAACGGCATGAATATCATTTGAGGTCACGTAATACCTCAAATTAGTTCTAATTGATTTTAGAAATTTGTTTTACACTGCCCGAAAACAAAACTTTTGCATCTGTTTTTTACAAAATCATTTGAAATTAAGGATGTTTCACGAATAAACTAAATAAAGGAATTTCAGATTACGCTTTACTAGGAAAAATTTAAAAAAATGTTTATGTAAATACGGATCTAGAAACGGTATGTTTTCCAGTCATAGCTTGTGAAAAATTTCACCTTAATTTCAGCTCCCAGGATAAAATAAAGCCATACTGAAATTCTTTGATTTAAATTAAGTCGTTAATTATTGATAATTTTGTATGGTATTTTACCTGAAAATTTTAATAAATATGTTGTAAAACATGTATATGTAGTATTTTTTTCAGAAAAATATTGTAAAATGCAAAAAAAATTTGTTTTGTAAAGCAATATCTTAGGTTTGAAATAAAATAAATTCGTTATTATAGATAATTTAACAACAGCTTACCAAAATTTAATTTCACCTTCTCAAACACTTTCGATTATTCTGCCATCTTCAGGAGGAGTTCATAATATATAATTAAAATATATAAAAATGTAAAAAAATTCACATAAAAAAATTAAATACATAACAATTGGTCATCATTTTTTAATGTTAAATTCAAAAGTTAAAGTAACTACATCTGTTTTATAAGAGTATCAGAATTGTTATCTCATAGATAAGAGATAAAAATTCAACATGACGCCAGTAAAGAAGTAAGGTACCTTGCTTATTGGTTTTCGCATTTTTAACTAATGATATAACGCTGTGTTTACTGGTACGTTTTGTCAATGCTAGAGAAACCTGAAACTCAAATTTTTTTAGAACGGACGATTTCAGACGTTATGCTTTGGGTCAGTAACATTATATTACAACAAAACCTAAATAAAACACATTTTTAATTAAACTTCAATACCGGTGAACCAATTTTTATTTTATTTGTACCAAATTACTTGTCATTCAAAGGCCTTCCAATGAGCTTGTCATAATTTGCATCGTCTTACTCTAAAAAAAATAAGTTTTCAATATCCTTGAAAATTTATAAAACATTTAAGGGCGAAATTTTCTGTCGGTAATTTAAAAAATAATTTTCCCAGTTTTAATCCACAGATGATGATTATTTCAAATTGTTTAAGAAGTAATATTACGTAATTTTGTAATTATTTTTCGAATTAAATTTAAAAAGTATTATTCCAAATGGTTTTTCACAACTTTGCGAGCGAAGGGGTGGGTGGATTTCAATTTTCTTATCACCAATATTAATTTTTTTTCGGGTTGCAATTAATGTAATTAAATATTACAATTGCCATTTAAGATTTTTGAGTTGGGGTAGGTGTAGCGGAGAAGTTGGATTTCACTCCTTTTTTAAATAATTTTAAGAAGGTTCTCCCCGAGAATGGTATACTCGTACATGCCTGCAAACAGAAATACGATGGAACTGATAACTGTAGAATAATAAACGAGGTAACTTTTAAAATGATCACTCGATATTTTACAAAATAAAATATGGTAAAGAGAACTTGTTTCATAGCTTAATCTATGATTGCAGATTTAAGAATTTTTTATTTCTGCTTTACTAATGAATATGGAACAATTATTATTAAATAAAACCAGTAATTTTAAAATTAACTGTCAATTATCCAGCATGATTATTACTACAAAATAAAATATTTCTAATCTGACGATATTCATTTAAAGAAAAGTAAAATATATCTCTACTTAAAAACAGATAAACCCTAAGTAAATTTTGAAAGGTTTAAATAATTAAAAGGTTAAAAAGAATTTGTAAAACAGATTTTCATAAATGGGATTATTTTCCTTTTTTTATTTTTTCTAATAAGAAGTGCAAAAATATTTTTCACGTACTGAAATTTCTTCAGAGATATAGCAAATGTATTACTTCACTTAATTTCTTTATTATTATTATTTTTTAATACCAGGTTCAATCCCATTCATAGGAAAATTATCCATATTAAAATATCTTAAGTTAAACCGTTGATAAGACAAAGATTTTACACATTTATATAAACATCCGTGCGTTCATAAGATATATCTACCTAAAATATTTTTGGTTTCAGATACCTCAAAACATTAAGACAAAATATTTTGGTATGAATGTGTACGCGTTTTTTAACGATAAATATCTTTCTATTTTATTAAAAATTAATTTTTATCACTTAATACACCTAATTAAGAAGTTTAATTATCTTCATTAAACTCTCTTAGATTTTATTGATCTTTCGGTAAACAAATACCTAAATAATTTTCTATTCTCAAAGGATATTTCTAGTTGCATTTCAATAACTGGCGTTTTGAAGAAGTGCAATTTCCTATAAAAGTACAAAACGAAAATTATAAATAAATGTGATAAAAAATATTTTTTAATGTAATAGGCAATTTTCTTGATAATTAATTAATATTCGAGTTAGAATCATGTAGGAGTTAAACTTGAAAAAGCGTCTTGCAAAATGTTATGTTTGAGTTGCATGACGGATGTATGTTTCCGACTTGATTTGAAGCAACTCTAACGATTTGTTTTTCAACATAAAGCGTTAAATTAATTCATTACTTTATACTACTGGAAGAGTTATCCAGTTTTCTAATAGTTGTAAAGCATGTAAAGAGGCGTAAGCCAGTGCTGCTTTCTACGAGAATAATGTAATCCACTATTCAGCCATTACATCTGGAGAACAGATGAATATACCTTTAGTAAGGTTAAATGTCATCTCCGTTATAACAGTTGAGAGAAAATATGAAAAACAATTTCATTTATTTTTATCTTTATTAAACTTGACGTCAAATGATTTTTATTCTTGGAAATGGATATGTCATTTCCGTTACTGACGTGTGACACTTATCAAGTCAGCTGATATTATTATAGAAATTTACATAAGTACGGAATATGAACGCTAAAAAGAAAGAGAAAATGAAGGCTGAAAGAATTTTAAATGTAATCTTGATGAAGATAGAAGAAGAAGATTAAATGGACTGACTGAAGGAAAATAATGAATCCATGCGGAGATGGATTAAAACTAGTCAAAATGAGTAAGAATATGAAAACCGATTGTTCGAAACGTGTCATTAGAGAAGTAGGTAGATTAAACAGTACTAAAATTTGTAGACGTTGTAAAGACGAGAAGATAGAAAAGTGTGAATATGATCTAAAATTAAATATTAGAAAACAAAAATTTAGCGAGAAAATAGTTGAATGGAAATACGAGTAGATTTAGTGCAAGAAACTTCCTTAGGGTAGATAACCGTTTGATAAAGACGTATGTATATATACAGTAATTAGTTATTTTTTAATTAAGTCGTTTATGAGGTGTTAACTAATGCGGAAACTTTTTTTTTTTTTTAATTTAATTCCAAATTTTACGCATATTTTGTAATTTTTTTCGTAATAAATAAACATAAAACAAGTAAATTAATTTATGATTATTTTTATTTTGTAAGTACAAAATAGATTTATAAATTAATTTTAATACATTTCTAATTTTAGACTATTTACTTTTTTTTTAATTTGCTAAAATAAATGTAATTAGATCTAAAAATTGCAATTTTTGGACTTCGATGACTAATAACAATTACTTTTTCAAATTTTAAAACAAAAATAAAGTTGTAGACTAAGAATAAATTTTTTTTAAATAAGTAATTAGAGGTGATAAATATTAATTCTTAGTGAAATAACTTTAAATCACATTATGTTCTATAAAACTGTAATGTTATCTTTTTTTCCCATTAATATTGAGCAGGATTGTAAGTTTAACGTGATTTTTGATTGAAATATTTTATTTCATTTCAATTTCTATTATTAATACTCGTACATATATATCTGTTAGTTCGAATGATATACTGGAATATCTTGAGCGCAGTTTGTGTAAATTATGAAGAAGAACCGAGATCGAAGGAACGCAGGCATCGATCCCGATGGCGAAGTGAAGTAGGTTTATGCGAACGCTGTAACACAGGAGCACCTAGGGTATAAAGGCGGGTGCAGGTGCTGAGACCCGGGGGACCGTGATGCGCTTTTGTTTGCAGAGTCGAAGGATGAGTGGTGAGTTCCCGAGGGCGCAGTTCCCTTGTAATGGGCACATCCGATATGACGTGGGACTCCATCTTACCACCGAGATATACTAACATATTATTCTTCGGAGAATTGGCACAGCTCGTCGCCGCCTACTCCCTGCGCGGAATCCGAATATCATATAAGTTATGTCCCCGCGATATTTCTTCTCTTCTTGTTTATATCGTCTGGGATTTGGGGGCCCCTCGACATCGGCTCTCTACTATCACCCTCTTAACCCTTTCACCTACCTGTCCATTCACTTGATCCCTAACTTCGTAAAGTAACTCGCTGTAACATCATATAATGAATCATAACTTTTTACTTTTGTATGAATAAAGTAAATCTTTTAGTAAATATCGATGTTAATTTTAAAAGAAAAGTACTTTATGAGAAATATAGAAATGTAAAAATGTTATTTTTATTACTATTACTTTTTTATTTACTTTCAATAAAATAGAATTTATATTTGAATACAGAATCCATATTATATATTTATGTATTCTATTTTTCTAATTTCATAACAAAATTATTATTATAATATATATAATTAAATCAGTAAACCAAAGCATTGGTAAATTACCTATGATATTTTACAGGTAAATTAATATTTCTTCATTTTCTTTTCTATTCTTATTTAAAAAGGTTTTGCCTTATTTCACAGACAACGGAACATAAGGGAATGATGAATATACTTCATAAGTTTCATTTTACATGAATACATGAGGCATTTAAATGTAAATGTATCTATATGATATATAAATATACATGAGGCATGTAAATATATCCGGATGGTAATCTCCAACACAGGTTGGCCTATGGAGATACCTAATTTTCAGTCCAGTTAACT
>JAAAKQ030000011.1:173387-192608 GCA_010016005.3 Zanna intricata | reverse complement strand
TGAGATTGTACAAGACTACACTTCATTCACATTCATACATATCATCCTCATTCATCCTCTGAAGTAATACCTTACAGGTTAAATAATAAAAAAATATGTGTACGATTGAGGCACAAACAAATAAGAAATGCAATTGTTAAATTATGTTATTTTGTAATATCATTCTATTTTTTTTAAATTATCATATATAATTTAAAAAATTATCTATGGTAATTTATCTAAGTATCCAAATTTTCATAGGCAAAAGGATAAAATTTCAGTGAACGACTTCGTATAACTGAATTACTGGTGAAAATAAAGCTATGTTATAAAAATATGAATTCAACAAAATTTACGTTGTTTAATTTTTGCATAGATGTAATTTACATGTCGAATTACATCATGTAGTATTAAAAAAAAAGAAAAAAAATTAAAATACAAACCAATAAAATCAACAAAAAATAATAATAACAACAAACTTATTTACTAAAATAATTCTTACAAATATTTTGAAATATTTAAATTTTTAAGAAAATTAGGACCCTAAATAAAGATTAGTTACAATCTTTACAAGAATCTAAATCTTATTTATAATAATAAAATATGAGGAAAGGCTAATTTTGATTTAGAAACGACTAAGACAAGGATAAAAACATATCTCGGTTGCGCTTTTTAATATGTAAATAATAGAAGGAATACAAGAATTGAAGGAAAAATTTGAGAGGGAAGTAGCCATCTTAAGAGAAAAAAAACATGATTAATGTTAAAATTTATTGATGACATTTTTGAGAATTTTGTTAAGATATTTTCTTCTTGTAATCAATCCTGGAATTGCTTTGCAGCAGTCTTTCTTCTCCAGGCAATTCTACTTGTGCTAATCTCATCCATGTATGTTTTATACCCAACATCCTCTGTTATTTGTCCGATATGGGTAGTCTTCATCTTCCTTTTCCATTGTTTCCTTCAACTGTGCCCCTATAAGGTTTGTAACAATCTGTTATACTGTAATAAATGTCCTATCCACATATCTTGCCGTTTCTTTAATAAACTCCATAAACATGGCACTTCAGCAATCCTTTGTAACATTACTTTATTGGTAATTTTCTCCTTCCTTGTAATTTTTACGTATAATAGGCTAAAATTGCAAAAAAAGTTAAAAAAATGAGATTAGCACAAGCAAGGGGAACTGTCATTCAAACAAAAAAAATGTGTGCCAGTATCATGTGGATCTATGAATTCAAAAAAAGTAGCCAGTCACGGGGCTGGCCAACAAAAGTGAAATCGTAAAACAATGAATACCGATCATTGGTTAATATTTAATTTGATTTGGTTAATTTAATTTGGTGAATATTTAAATTAATTTAATTTTATTCTATTGCTGAATCTAATGTATGTAATTATTCATTTAAAAGGAATTAACAGACTACTTAAGAAATCTATTTATAATGCAACGTAATTTTTAATTAAATAATTTCATGATAAAAATTAAATTGGGTTTATTTATTAAATAAATGTTTGAAAACATTTACATTTTAATAATGAATTGCAATATTTTTTACAATATATTATTATTCTATTTCTGTAATGTTTATATTATTTGTATTTTCAGATTCATCTAAAAATGAAACTATATATATGTGGGTGTGCGTGTGTATGTTTACATATACATTTTTTTTATTAATATTTTTAATATACTTATTATTTTTTCTTAATCTTCACAAATATTTTGCTATATTATTTTTACACTGAATTTAAACAATTATTTTAAAATTTATTTTATATATTTATTGTATAAACAACTTAACAAGCATTTCAATACGTATAGGTATGCACAACCATATCTACAAAGCAACACGCTCCGGATAACTACAACAGTCCTTAAGTGAATTAATGTATACGTTTATGCGTACCGGTATACAGAAAGAAAAAGTGCGGGAGAAAGAAAGAGAAGTGGAATCAACGTCTTTATTTACTGAATATTGATGTAAAGGTATTTGCACATATGCGTAAGTATACAGAAAGAAAGAAAGAGAAGTTTATTGGGAATCACTGACGGATCATCGATATTTTTTCTCCCACCTCTCATTCTATATACTCGTATATTATAAGCATATAAGTACAAAATCTCGCTCCATGTCCGTCTCTCCTATATATATATATATATATGCTTAGCGTCTTGTGACGATTTTTAATTACCAGTCAGCTATTTTTTTCTCCATGCAAAATTCTTCACAAAAGTGTCCGGTATAACGCGTCAAAGAAAAATGTTTTTCTTCAAAAACAAAATTCTTAAAAACATCTATGTGGAGTAAGGCGCTCAGTAGAAGTGAAACAAGGACAGTAGGAAAAACAGAAATTAAATGAATAAATCTTTAAATGTGCCTATACTGGAGGATAATGAAAATTAAGTGAATGAAAGACTCGAAATGAAGAGGGCTTATGAGAAATAGGACAGGAGCGAAATTTATGGAAAAACCTTATAAAGAAACGAACTGAATTGGAGAGAGACATTTGTTAAAAACTTCAAGTGTGGTTAAATTATTACAGGAGGATATGTAAGTAGTAAAACGTGTTGAGGAGCTCAAAGACTAGTGTAAATAAAATAAGATGTAACTATGTTGTGGTAAAAAAAAGAAATTATAAAAATATTAAAAAATTGTTTTTTTGTTTCACTCTAGTTTATTTACAATCTCCTCCTTAAGTGGAACCTTAAGAAAATCATTTGATAATAAGCACATGATGTGGGTTCTAAGGAACTCCCATAATAAGTCAATCTAACAGTTATTAGTAAGCAGTAATCTTAAAGTTCATTAATAAAAATGCCGCCTAGAAAGTAGGACGTTAATCCTCCATGTAAAAATCTGGAAAAATCTTAACATTAACCGATTTTCTAAAGTATCTGAGAAAGAAACTTATCAGACTTCCAATCTTTTAAACTAGGATATTTATATTTGAAGAAAGCCTGACTACATTATTCTCACCATTACGGTTTCCGCAGAATATGTTCGGTGGAGAGATTCATGTCTGCCGCCAACGTTCCACCTCCCAACGTGAGGAAATTGTTATCATCAAACATGAGGCCGGTTCCCTACGGTTAGCGGATTCGACTCTTGGAATAAGTTGTGAGTTTTTATTCGTCTTTGGTCTTTGTTTTTTCTCTAATATTTTTTTTACAATCTGCAACTTCGATAGTTTGCCCGATGGTTGGATTGACACAAACCACAAGTTGCAGGAATATTCCTATTCTTTCTGGAACAGTCAGCTGTGTTGGCACCTCATGCAGTGCACGGGACCTATTTGTGTTTCGAACGAAACGTTGCAATTCGCAACGTATTTTAACTAAAATATAAATTTATTGTTCTCCTCCGGCCCACAAAAAATTCACGAAAAAATGTTAATGTTGGCTTTTCTGTTATTCTGTGGTGGCATTTAAATTCGTGCCTGCGGCCTACGATTTCTTCCTCGAATGAGGAAGAAATCCTCCTCTCTTCTCCAGTGAGATTGAGTAGTGCAGATTCCTAATCACAACACGAAAGGCTCGTTGATCATTTCTGGTGAAGACCTATTGATGTTGAATGTTGTAAACTATCTTACACACGACCGTTTCTATCATTTCGTATAACTTCTTTTTTTTTTGAAGATGAGTTATGAAGGAATGAATTTCCGCACTCCCCGTGGAGGGTCATCATGAGGTTGTGTCGGACTCCGAACCAGGAACGCTAACTGCCCCCAGTTAGTCAAACCCAGCGAACTAAGAAGCCTGACTGAGCGACTAATTAGACTTCGCAGCCTGCCCCCTACCGACTAAACCACCCTCATCGCTCTTCTCCGCCACGAGGCCGGACCCGCAATTAAACACAACGCAGTCTCGGGGGGACGTGTCCGACGAATTTCGGAACTTCCCTCCTGAACAGAAGAAGTAAGTATACACTTACGTTTTCCTGGTAGTGTACTACTCCTGTCATCCCTGTGAACAAAGAAAAAAAGAGAACATCCATACATCCACGCACACATTATGATATGGTTCTCTACTGACTAGAGGTAGGTTGGGATTCCATAATTACAATATCGTTATCGTTTTAATTTCCGGGCAATTTTTTGGCTGATATGTTACCTCTAATTAATTTTCTATGAGCTACCCTCCTCGGATCTCTATTCCACGATGTTAATGGACCACGCTTTCTTGATAATACCAGCTAATCTCCACAATCAGAAGACCCATCGTCGATAACATCATCAGGTACAGAATCCATTCTAACCTTCCGGAACTACCGTTAGATATAACATCGAAGGATGAAAATGAATGTTGAGTAGCGTATGTGAAAATGCCATGCCAGTATGGGATTCGAACCCGGAACCTCCCGATTAAAGGCCGAGACGCTACCACTCGCGCCACGGAGTCCGGCCAACCTTGAGATTAGTCGGACCGAAGCTCCAATATAATTAATAAAACCTTTCAAGTAGATGTTAATTACTTCTCTTCAAAACACAAAAATTACTCACAATGATCCCGCACACAAGTAACAACACAATTTTATTTTAAAAAAAAAATCACCTAAAACAAACAAGTCTTATTCTCTCAATAACTACATGCACACACACACAAACACACACACAAAGTATACGTTATATATATACACATATATGTTTCGTTTTGGTTATTGTTAATCATAGTAATAAAATGTTATTTATTGGTACAGGTATTTCAAATTACCAGAAAAAATCGTTTGTATTCTTCCTTAGACTAAATTCATGGTATTAAAATTATATTTTATATCCCGTTTAATTTATATTATTTATATGCTTACAAATGCATTACAAAGGAAAAATTCTTCTTAATCATAGCAATAAACCATGCATCTATTTTGATTAAAATAGATGTGGTTATAAAATATGTGTAAGATCTTTATGAAAAATATGAACTTAAATTCTATACAGTAGGTACATAAAAAAAAATACATATTAAAAAAATAGCTACAAGGCAATTTGCACATTAAACGCAGGCAAGAGGAGTTCCATTCGAGCTTTGGGCAAGTTGATAGGTTTCTTTTTTAAGCAAGCATGTACTTTAAAGATTACTTTTTGTAACAGTAATTACATAGCCTCGTGCGTCCACACAAAATATTGATAAAGAGTTCGTTACGGATGGTATTAACGCTCTAATATTATGCATAAAGAACGTTAATGCAATTTATAATTGTGCGTGTGTTCTGGGAGGAAGAGGAAAGCGCACGTGACGTTTATATAGATAAGTGAAAGAGTAAGACACTTACTACTTGCGACATGAAATATTGCTAATGCCAAATAATCTGCGCGGTAATCTGAGATATAATAGGATGGGGTGCAGTATGCAATATGTAAGGACGTAGAAGATGCCATCTATTGTCAGTGGATGGAAATAACTGTCGGTGGGAGTGGGATGAGCAGAATAAAGGGGAGTTGAGTGTAAGGGAGTGCTCTGTTAATTCCAGTCTGATTAGATTGTAGGTTAGGTTCTAGGCCCTGATTAAGGGACACATTGTCCTTTCTAGCTCTGATCAACAAGGGGATTCGAAGAATAAAACAGAGACTGCACGCTACTTTCTCTTTCCGCTTTTTATTTCATAAAATCCTCCTTCATAACTAATTAATACTTAACGAACTCAAAAGTCAAATTACAGAGTAACATAAAAATAATAAGCGAATAAAATTAATTAATAAAACAAAACTCTTTCTTCTTTTATAAATAATACTCTTATTTATTCTAAAACCGTGATTTAAAAAAAAAATTATTCCATAAAATTAAAAATGTGGGTCTCTTAGATATTCCTATACCGATTTACTTATTGATCTACAACCGAAGTTTGTTCCGACCGACCAGATAAAATAAAATATGAAAAAATAAATATAAATAAATTTCAACAATGTGATGCAGTTTTAAAATATTTTTAATCATGCCTAAATATTTTAATGTTTATTTATCTGAATAATGTTCATTTTGCGTCTGTTTAGTCTAAAAACTTTTAAACAGTGTAAAAAGTAGTCTAAGACCTTAGTGAAATTTTAAGGAATTTTTTTTTCTCGTAAAATATTACGGGTTGTATGGCTTTTAATGTGAAGATTATTCTTCTTACGTTTTACCTAAATGTAAACAAAAGCAACGGTAAACAAAAAGGTATGATTCATAGATTTAACAAGTTTGAAAATATCTTAAAATCGTATAATTCTGAAATTATTAAAAGATTAATGAAAAAGATTTTTGATACCAATTTTTTTAAAGAATTTTAATGCAGTTTCACAATATGTTTAAAATAGAAGGGAAAAGCATTTCTCAAGTTTAAAGAATCATTAATTGAAGTAAAACGAAAAATAGTATGCAAAACTTTAAAATACAGAAATTAGGTTATGAGTTGCTAATAGATCTCACTCTTTAATATGTTGGTACTTTTCTGTTTCTATCAGTAAAATAACTGGAACTACTAATAAACATGCCAGTCGAATGCAACTTAAAAAAATTTATACAATACTGAATATTGTTCTATAAATAATAAACACTTTAATCTATTACACTTCAGCCCTAATTCAACGCAACTCTTTTACTTAGCTATTCAATTTTAAAGTTTTAAAAAGTATTATATAAATTATAAATAATGTATAAATCGTTATTTACAATATATTTTATGTAAGTGTATCCTGTACTTTTAACATTCATCGTATTTTCCTAATTGATTAAATGGTTGGAAAAAAAAAGAAAAAAAAAATATTTGGTACAGTCCTTTTTTTGAATCACTTTTCTGTTTTCATTCATACTTCTATAGAAACAGGTTAAAATTTAATTTTGTGGATAACAATTTACACTGGGTATCTTTCAGGTGCAGTTGTTAATAATTATCCGAGAGTGGGCCGAGCTTAATTACCTGGTGAGTGTGTGAGTAGGAAATGAGAGAGTGATATTTGCATTGTTTTATATGAACTAATTGATCAGTAACGAATTAATTACAATACTGTAAACATGACAGCGCCTGGCGTCCTAAACCCCCTCACCCATAAACCCTTCTATAGCTATCGTGTTTTATTTACTAACGCTTTTAACGTAATAATGCAGTACCTAGCCCCAAGTGATATAACATTATTTCAAAAAACTTTCAACACAGTTTCATCGTATGTAATCATTTCTTTTTTTTTCTTTTTCTTTACTTTTTGTCATTTTATAGATTTTTTCGAGTGGTAAATTAAATACCTTACTCACACATATTACGTTCATACATTCTAACTCTGAAAATTTGCAACAAAATAAATAGAAATACGTATTTCACAAAGTGTAAAGGTTAGACATATATTTATTAGTAAACCACATAGAATGTGAACATAATCATAAGAAGAGAGCATGTGGAAACTTGCAAATAGCAGTTTGCAATAAGAAAGTGACCAATAAATATATATTTTAATTAAATTGTCAGCCTGCACAGTCATTTGGGAATATCTGGCATTTAAAAATAAAGTGTATTATGTTTCCGTATATCATCGTCATACTTTTCCACTGCCGCTCCATTCAAGTTCATACAATAAATGAAATATAAATAAAATTCAACGACTGCTTTATTTACTCTTCGTCAATCGCAAAACGTACTTCTGAAAAACTTCTTCAGTTTTTCGAAAAGATAGAACTCACTTGGGTATAAGCCAAGCATGCTATTGAATGGATGGCTAAAACTTAAAACTGAAACGTTCAAAGTATGATCATGATAAACTTGTGATATTGATCTGGTAGTTGGATAAGGATGAAACAAACATTCTGCAATTCTGACTATATCGTAGTAATTTTTTAGTTTATCGTAATAACGGTCAACAGTTATTTTATCTTCTTTCGCTATAAACTCGAAAGGAGTGGACATTTAGGTTTCCAAAAGGTTCTTAACAAAGTTACGAGCCATCTTAAGCTACTTAAATTTGAATAACGAATAAAAACAAATTATTAAGAGTTCAAGTATATAGAATTTAAAATAACCATGTTATTTACCTGTGCTTTAGCTATGCATAAACGGGTTCTACAATCTGTATTAGTTTTTTTTAAACAATCATAAGATATATGAAATACATAAATAATATAATAATAAATTATTAAGATCCTTAACACTTAAATAACTTATCCCTTAAATCATAAAATCCTTAAAGGATAAAATTCAGGATGTAAATTCTGTTTTTCGTTATTTTATCTTATACAATAATATTTTTGTGTAATTTTTTTTGCAAGAAATATACAAAATATAAATTAAATGAGATAAGTAGAAGAGTTATAATCTTTCTTTTTTTTATATTAAGATACATTTACTGTCTATAAGAAAGTTAAATTAGTATAACAATAATTTGATAAAATAGTTAAAATTAATTAACAGACCCTACACACAAGCATCAAGTTTAGACTTATTCACCACAGTGACTCACTTCTGTTACTTACAATACAGTTGTATTTGTTTGTGCCACTATTTTTTTAATATATTTTAAAGAAAAAGTGTTTTATATACTTTTTTGTATACTACATTATTGTGTTGATTAGTTGAGATGAAATATATTTCTTATAAGGTGATACATTTTAGTGCTTTTTTTAACATTAGTAGGAGTAAATTACAGGGTAGAAAAGAATGTATGAAGAGATCGGCTATCAGATGATCTTAACGTCGATGATGAGAGTACATCTTGCGGGAACTAACTATTCAAAAACGTGGATCCCTGTCGTCATCAAGCAGAGGCCCAAGGAAACTATTTCGTAGGAAGTTAATTAGAGATGACATTACTGCCAATTTAACTGGGTGCACAAGTAGCGATAGCGAGGGTGAATTATATTTGAAAATTGTGTTTTCTATAATCTGAAGGAATAGGAATGAAAGTTTCAAAGGCTTTCTCACTAGGACAGAAATGGATACACTTTTTGGGAAGCCATAAGGCCATTGAAAGTGTCTGATGGGTTGTGGGTCAGGAGCGATAAAGGAAAACGTGAACCTATTTGCTGCACACAGCAAGACACATGATAGAACATAGCAGGACAAACAACATCTGCCATACGATGGAGGTCATCCTAATTATAGGAAAATAATTGACTTCTTGGACACCACAATGCCTTTAAGCCTTCGATTAGGATCATTTCAACAAGGGTGGTACTATGGGCAGTTAAACAAGAATCAAATAAAGCTTCGGGTTTTTGACTTTTTTTGTCTTCAGTCATTTGATTAGTTTGATGCAGCTCTCTAATATTCCCTATCTAGTGCCAGTCGTTTCATTTCGGTATACCTCCTACATCCGTAAAAATTTGTTTTACATATTCCAAGCTTTGCCTGCTTACACAATTTTTCCCATGTATCTGTCCCACCAATATCACAGTGAATATTCCATGTGGCCTATAATTGTCTCTTCTATTAACTATATTTTTCCAAACGCTTCTTTTTTCATCGATTTGCCACAACACCTCTTCATTTGTCACTTTATCCTCCCATCTGATTTTTAACATTCTCCTATAGTACCACATTACAAAAGTATCTAATCTTTTCTTTTCAGGTATTCCGATCGTCCAAGCTTCACTTACATATTATAAAGCTATGCTCCAAACATATACTTTCAAAAACGATTTCCTGATTTTTAAATTATTTTTGGTATAAGCAAATTATATTTCTGACTGAAAGGTCGTTTTGTCTGTCCTATTTGGCCATTTATATCACTTCTACTTTGTCCATCCCACTTCCCAAATAACAAAATTTATAATTTTTTTATTTTTTTATTCAGTGGTCCATATATATTATTTCTACTACATTTCATTACTTTTGTTTTGGTCTTGTTTATTTTCATGCAGTAGTTCTTGTGTAGTACTACATCCATGCCATTCAATGTTTCTTCTAGATTTTTTTTACTCTCTGCTAGAATTACTGTATCATTAGCAAATTGCACCATCTTTATCTTTTCACCTTGCACTATTACTCCGGATCTAAATTATTCTTTAAATCATTAACTGCTAGGTCTATGTAATGATTAAAAAATAATGGGATAGTGAACATTCTTATCAGACTCCATTTTTTATTACCACTTCTTTCTTATGTTCTTCGATTATTACTGTTGCAGTTTGGTTCTTGTAAGAGTTACCAATTTTTCTTCTCTCTCTATACTTGAACCCTAAATTTTTTAGAATGCTGAACATTTTATTCTAGTCCATGTTATCAAATGCCTTTACTAAGTCTATGAATGCCATGTATGTTGGCTTGTGTTTCTTTAATCTTCCTTCTACTATTAATCTGAGTGCTAAAATTACTTCTTTTGTCCCTATACTTCTCCTGAAACCAAATTGGTATTCTCCTAACAGTTCTTCTACTCTCCTCTTAATTCTTCTGTACAGAATTCTAGTTAAGAATTTTGATGCATGAATAGTAAAGCTAATTGTTCTGTATTCTTCACATTTATCTGCTACTGCATTCTTTGGACTCATGAAAATAACACTGTTTTTGAAATCTAATTGAACTACCCTTTTTTTGAAAATATTCTACACCAGTTTGTGCAATCTATCTATCGCTTCCTCACCTGCACTGTGCAGTAATTCTGTAGGTATACCATTTATCCCAGGAGCCTTTCTGCCAGTCAAATCTTTTAATGCTCTATTAAATTCAGATCTCAGTATTGTATCTCCCTTTTCAACTTCCTCTTCTTCTTCATCTATAACACCAGCTTCTAAATCATTTCCTCTGTATAACTCTTCAATATATTCCACCCACCTATTGACCTTTCCTTTCATATTATAAATCAGTGCACCATCTTTATTTAACACATTATTAGATTTTGATTTATGTACCACAAAATTCTCCTTAACTTTCCTGTATGCTGTCTATTTTTCCAATGATCATTTCTCTTTCCACTTCTGAACATTTTTCTTTAATCCGCTCTTCTTTCGCTAATTTTATACTTCTTGTTTGTAGTATTTCTTAACTAGTTTCTTTTACCTTCTTTTACCTTCTTCATACTAATAGCATCTTTATACTTTAAACATTCACTCATAAGCTGCAATATATCGGGGGATATTAAAGGTTTTCTACCAGTTCTCTTTTTTTCGCTTAAATACGCTTCTACAGATTTAAGAATTCACTTTTTTAATTCTCCCATTCTTCTTCTACATTTTCTACCTTATCGTTTTTACTCAGACCTCATGCGATATCCTCCTGAAAATTCTTCTTTATCTCTTCTTTCTCAAGCTTCTCTAAATCCCACCCATCTGACACCTTTTCTTCAGATTTTTAAACCCCAATCTATATTTCATTATCATTAAATTATGGTCACTATCAATGTCTGCTCCAGTATATGCTTTGCAATCAAGGAGTTGATTTCTAAAAATTTGTTTAACCATAATGTAATCTATCTGATACCTTGCTGTACCACCAGATTTTTCTATGTGTATATTCTTCTATTATAATTTTTAAACTAGGTGTTGGCAATTATTAAACTATACTTTGTGCAAAATTCAATAACTTGGTCCCCTCTATCATTCCTTTTACCCAGCCTGTATTCACCCACACTATTTCCTTTCTTGCCTTTTCTGATGCTTGTTTCCAGTTTCCCTTTGTTATTACATTTTTATCCCCTTTTATATGTTTAATTGCTTCATCAATTTCTTCATAAACACACTCTACCTCATCATCCATCATTATTATGAGCACTTAAAGGCATATAGACTTATCAATCATCACCTTAGGTTTTGATTTTATTCATATCACAATATGCTAATATCACTATTGCTAAGCTTTTTGAAATACTCTACTCTCTTCCCTATCTTCTTGTTCATTATGAAACCTACTCCTGCCTGTCCTTTATTTGACACTGAGTTAATTAATCTAAAATCACCTGACTAAAAGTCATTTTCCTCTTCTCACTGAATTGATTCTTGCTAATTCTTGCTACATCTACATTTTACCTATCCATTTCCCTCTTTAAATTTTCTAACCTACCAACGTTTTTTAGACTTCTAACACTCTAACAACTCATAGAATGTTGTTATTTTTAATTTTCTGGTGACCCCCTTCCTTAATAGTCCACATGGCATTTTCACATATGCTACACATTATCATTCATTTTCATCCTTTGATGCAATGGTGTAAAAAAAAAAAAATTCTTATAAAGAGAAAATATATTTTATACTAAGTTTAGAAAATAGTATACCTCTTTCAGTTTCTCATTTAATTTATTTTTCGTATATTTCTGACGCAAAAAAATTATGCAAAATAAAATAACGAAAAGGCGGTCTTCTTGCGTGGAACTGAACAAGAATTTTTTTTTAATTTTAAGAGCAACATTAAAGTTTCAGTATTTTAAAACAATATTGTTTGTGAAATGACAATCAATAGTTTAAAATATATTGTTATACAAAAAAAAATTTTCAAAAAACTGAATTTATGATATTTAAAGATCATAAAATGCTGTTTAATTTCATTTTTATAAAAAGAAACGCCTTTGATAATTTAATAAATACCTTTGCATTGTAAACAGTTAATATAAAATATTATTAAAACTCTACTAAAATGTTTATACTATTTTTGATGAAATGTTTAATCATATTATACGTTCCTGCTTTATATCAAAAGTTCCTTTTTTTTTAATATGAAATGTAATATAGATATGTTGGCAACATTTTCAGTTACATATAATGATTAGGATTTACAAGAATCTAATATTGTATCTGAATATATTCCATATCCTTTGGAAAGACTTCATTATACTTCCAAAACAGGGTTGAATCTGCGAGTGTGCTAATACCTGTGCCCATATGGACGCGGGGGTACGGAATATAAATCGAGAATTTTGCCGCTTGTCATTTGACGAGCAAAAGGGAAACGTTGTGATTAGGGAATCAAAGAGCTTCACAAGGAACCGACTCCAGTTCTATTTCAGCTAGGGTAATAACGAGAAAAGGTGGACCAAACTACCTTAAAAAAAAAATGTCTTGCTAATTCCATATCAAAATTATATACCGAGATATTATTTAATTAAAAATTACAGAATAATATTATTTTAATTAGGTAATAATATAAATAGAAAAAATATTTTTTTTATATTGAAATCTTAGGAAAAACAAAATTAAAAAATTAAATTTAACTATAGGCTTAAAAATAATTTAAATTTATATAATTAATTAGTTTTAATTTTTTTTTATTTATAAAAAAAACATATGTATCATATCCACATTGTTATTATTAGGATTTTATTCCCGCTAATTAAATTAACCTTCATTAGAACTTAACTATAGACTATTAAAAAATAACCGGTATAATTTAGGTTATTGACTATTTAAAACATTTTTACTATTTTTTATATTACAGAATTAATTACATTAATTGATTATATTAATTAAAAATCTGTAATCGTTCAAAAGGTAATAACAATGCAATAATTTAAAATATGTTAGTACAATTGATTTTCATCAAAATTGATTAGACAACAAGCAAATGGCAAATAAATCTTCCAACACAATTATATAACTTATATTTAATTTAATTCTGTTCTATTGAAACAAAAATAAAATAGATTTTATCAATAAATTATAAATTCAGTAACGTGTATGAAAAATATTACATTCCTTGAAACAAACGATGCCTGTTTTAAAAACCATACAATTCTTCTGTACTACCTGTACAAAAATGTATATATAAATTCCTTGACAAAGCTTGTTCTTTATCTAAATTTATTACGGTCTGTTTATAGAATTTGTGTCCAGGTTTTATAGCTGTAAACAAATAAGAATATTATCAAATTTTTAATAACATTCACCATTTTTTAACATTGCTGTCATTGATATCAAACGATGATATCATTAACTTTCTAATGTAAAGTTTATTTTATTTTTTACATTTTAGTTTACGCTTGTTCATAAATGTATTCAGATATAATGTATGTTTTAATGGCTCATATTCAACATTAAATTGCCCTAAAATTTATTGGTTTTTTTTCCTATTTCAATAATCAAAAGAAAAACTGACTGAATAAATGTTGAATATCGTCCTTTTGTAAAATTGTGAACAATAAAATATTGTAAAAATATCGTATGTTAGTAAGATAAATAAAAAATAGTTTTATAATAGGATTTCTTTTAATTAAATTTTTTTTTAAATGTGTTGCATTATCTCTTTTTAATGTGTACATTGCAATCTGTTCAACTAATGAAAAATAAGCAACCTCTCCCCACGGCCCGTTGAGTTGTCTAGTATTCAAATCCGTATTAAAGTAACTAGCTTTAATTAGGATTCGAACCTCAGAACATTCGACTTCGAAAATCAGCTGTTAACTGATAGCATTATTTGAAAAATAAAAATTGTGTTTATTTATCTTTCCATAAAATTACCGGTGCAAATATAATAGCTTACATCCAGTACTGCATTTACTTCTATAAAGTTACTTTCAGTAACTTAAGTTACTAAAAGTTAGTCACTTCAAGGTTACCTTTAGTTGCCTAATCCGTAAAGTAACTAATTTTATTCGGATTTGAATACTAGATTGTAGATACCGGTGTTCTTTGGTGGTTGGGTTTCAATTAACCACACATCTCATGAATGGCCAACCTGAGATTGTAAAATACTTCATTTACATACCATCATTAGTCGTGCTCTCAAGTAATAACTTACGGTGGTTCCGGAGGCTGAAGAGATGAAAGAGAGAGAGGTAATACTGTATAAAAACGTAAAAATATACAAAATTAATGTATAATATAGTTGAAACAAATTTACTATGAAAAATTAAAAATACGGACTCCCCATCACCCACTTGTAAGATACTGTTCCCACTTGGTTTATTTATAAATGAATACAAAATTTGTGTCACTTCCTTTTGTAATTTTGACAAATTACTGAAAACCCTTCATATTCAGTTAAATTTGTCTAAAAACGTCTTCTCTCTTCTTTATTAATACAAGGTTGGCAGTTTTGAATTATTTATGCAAATGCTTCAGTAGTTAAAATGACTTTTTTAAACTGTAACTCCTCAATACTTTACTCTTAAATCGTGATTTACAAAAGTTACGAATATATTTTTCTTTTAAAAAGATAATTATTTTATGTTGAAAATTGCATTACAACATTATTTCAGAGTTGAACTATATGTTTTTTTTAAACCTCCGGAGCCACCGTTAGATATATCGTCAGAAGATGAGATAAATTAATTGTAGCGTGTGTGAAAATTCCATGCCTGACCAAGATTCGAACACGGGAACTGCGGATGAAAAGCTGAGACGCTACCACTCGCGCCAAGGATGCTGGTGGGCTATATTAAATTATACTAAAAATCTGTTACTAATTACTTTATTAACGATTGTTGAGTTTCCATATAAATAAGGCATATTGTATACGAAACAACTTAGAAAAGAAAAAGTTTTGTAAGAAACTACATAATATATAAAATTTTATGACTGCTGTAGTTAGATGCTTGATTGTAAACCAAATCTTCATTTTTCTTTCTACGTAGAATAGCATATTTATATATACATACTACAGAATTTAGATTACAGAGGAGATTGTAGGGCCTGAAATGTAAAAATTATATAGATCATGTATGTATTTTTGCTTTTTTTTTTTTTTATTGAGCGTACTTGTATTATTATAATTGCTTATACCGTTTTGAAAAGATTTATAGTCTAGCTACATACGATGATTGGTTTGTTCTGAATCATGGCAATCTAATTTGACATTAACCGAACTACAATTATATGAGAAATTAGATAAAATTCAAATTAACTATTCTTTGATTTGAGTATAAATATTTCAGTTTTACAAACTGCCGAAAAACAAATAGTCATTGAAATCTTTGATTGCTTAATAAAGTACAAAATAATTAACTTAATGGAAATAAATAAACGTCTTCATTTTACTTGAATTATTTATCGATCTATCATTGAAGAAGACATATACTGCTTTTTCAATCCTGCACTTGACAATACAATGAGATTGAAATAACAACATAATATAAAAGCTTTCATGGAGAGGTACCTGATGTATTACAACAAAACTATTAATAAAGAAAATTGTTAGTTAAACATTTCTTTCTTATAAAGAATACGTTAAGTGGAAAATATGCACACGTCAATGTGAAAAATAACATTTAACGTAAATTAAAACAGATTCCTTTGTGTGAATATAAAATCTTTTGTTAATATTTTTCTTAGAGTGATTATCAATGCACGTCATTCAGGTTATCAAATAAACGAAATTTTCCGTAAATAATTAACCACCAAAATTACATACTACTCTTTTATTACTGTGTAATATTTATAATAAACAAATTTTATACACAAACACTTACACACACACACACACTCAGCCTTGCGGAACCCCTGACTTAGTGTTGAAGAATACAGATAATGTTTGATTATATATTGCCTGGGAGAAACGGCCATGCAGGTAGTACGAAGAACAAGGTAATAAAAAACCTTAATATTGGTGAGAGAGAGATTCTTTAAATACTTAGTGAAAACTTAAATTCTGATTTACCCAACGTTATTTCAGTACTATTTGCTTATCTCATAATACGAGCTTATCTCGTAGCTTACATACGTTTGGATAGAATAGATTCAGTGCTACCGGACTATCTTTTAACTAAAAAAAAAGGTTGTTCACTATTTTTCAGTAACTGTTATTCCAGTCAAAATCCGTGGCAAATTACCATGGTTGAACACCTAATAAAATATCTGGAACTTAAAATTAGATCTCATTAGTACGATGATATCAATATTTAGGTTTTTTGTTACCTTGTTCTTTGTACTACCTTCATGGCTGTTTCTCCCAGGTAATATATAATCAAGCATTATCTGTATTCTTCAACACTAAGTCAGGGGTTCCGCAAGGCTGAGTTTTGGGACCTATCTTATACTGTACCTTCACAGCTGGACCTTCCGATTGAGAATAGAGTCATTGTCTCGCTTCTTTTGTCGATGAAAACTAAACAGTCATCAATGGTTCAGGCTAAGTTGAATCGTGTGACATTAGCAATGAGAAGAGGAGACTGCCCATGGATCCACCATCCATGGATCCATGGCATTTTAATCCCGTATACTCAGAGTATAAGGTACTATACCTAAATATAAGGTTCTTCACCTTAATCGTCGTTTAAAGGTTCATATGTGAGAGATAAGGCAACTTAACATTGCTGGACAAGTGGTCTGAGTTATCTTTGTCTAATAATTTACTTTTATACTCAGAAATTTCAAACCCAATGTGGCCATATGGCGTCCAACTATAGGGTTACGGTAAGCAAGTCAAATGTACTTAGCGGTTTCAGAACAAGGTGAGGTGCTATAGTTTTGCTAAAAACTGTAAAATCCATGAATATTTGGGTCTTCAGTATGACAAGGAAGAAATACAATGTTTCAGTGTGAAATATGAATTTCGGTTAAATAACCAATTGGTTGTAAACGTCCTAGACAACAGTGAGGATGTTAGAAGACTTAATCTGTTACACGTTCTGGACATTAGTTCTGTAGTGTAATTTTTTTTCACTGGCTGAGTATTTTTCATTAATAAATCCTTCATTACTTCCTCTCTGTCTCCGTTTTCACTTTCATTGTTAATTATTTACTTTTTTTGTTTATTTTTCTTTTCTAAATGTTTCATCGATCTGCTTTTTATGATTCTTGTTATTGTTATTGTTTTCTACTATACTACCAATAGGACAGTTTTTCAAAACTATTTTGTGTACGTACTATATTCTACCATTAGAAGTTGTATATAATACTAGTATATAATTTTTGAGGAATTTCAATTCCAATCTGATTTCTTTTTAATGTGATATAATTTACTGAAGGTTTCTGCAAAAATATAATAGATTTTAAATAAAAATTTCAAATAAATCTCACCTAAAGTATTAAAAATAGATTTTGTTCTTAATTTTAACTTCTGTAACAAACACTTGTTCTTTACTGTTCCTTGCAGACCATCTTATGTTTCTTAAATTTGACAATGACAGAAAATTAATTTTTGTTTTTATTTACTTAAAACATTTAGGATTAATAATATTTATTGGAAGGCACTATTAACCGAATAAAAAATTATTATACAATCAGCAAGAACCTTGATACATAAATTGAATGAACTATTTTTTTTTTAAATCATTTCACATTTTACAATAATTTCTTTAGGTCAATTAGTTTTTACCGTATTTTCATTTTTACAGCATGGCATCAGGGGAGAAGTCTGAGAAGTAGGAGAGAAGGAGAGAAGAAGGCTGATCAAATAGAAACTAAAAAAAAGGAGACGGACCGTAGGCATCTGCTCTAAGATTACCCGGACCCAAACCCTGATCTCACCATAGCTTAACAGATAAAATATGGCCATTAAAAGTCAATCCGTCTACAGAGAATTCAAAAATTAACTGCTAACGTTCTTTCTTCTTTTTTGGAATTGCCGCCAGGGAATGAATACCTTATCTGATGAACAATGGGAATATCACGCACATTTGGATGTCAAGATGCAAAACTTGCAGAACTATATGCAGAGAAGTTCACGGCCTTCAAATCTTGATAAAGTGTAAGAACAAGGCTACATTAGAGAAGGTCTCATTATCCAATGATAAATAATAATTATCCTAACTTCTATAACGGCATCGTATAATCTCGTTAAGTGAAGAATAAATAATATATATAGATTCTAGAGGCTGATTCACCCAAATCTAGTGAATCACTGAAATATCTCTCCTTTCACTCTAATCAACGACTTATGCTGAAACTTTTAAGACTTATATAGACATTAATGAAACAGACGGAAGCATTTAAACGACTAATATGAAACAAGATTTTATTGAATATTCAACAAAAATTAAAATATCACTGAAAAACAAATAATTGTTTTACAACACAATTCTTAATGCGTTGAAACATAGGAATAATATTCTAGGTTACATCAGGTTATAGCAACTATGAGATACTTCATAATTTCAATCAAAATTTACTTCACATCATCGCAAACTCATACTCATACTGTTATATATACTATATATATATATATATATATGTACCTAAAACCGAAATACGCAGAAATTTACCATTCCTATAACACAGCAAGAAATTAAACACTTCAGATCATCATCTATAGAAATATGAGTATATCAGAAATCCAAAAGTTATAAATGTCCTTCGACAACTGTGAAACACTTATAAAGCTGAGGCGACTACATTATATAGTGTTAACACATTTTGTGTTAAGTTTGATTTTTCGGTTTTATTATTTGTTTATTTTTTATGGTTATTGTCTGTCCCTG
>JAAAKQ030000011.1:148092-159411 GCA_010016005.3 Zanna intricata | reverse complement strand
CCAGTGACGAATGGCTATCTCGATTTTGAACTCGCCATGGCTTAACGAATCACCTGACTCATGGAGAAGCTAAGTCATCTTACCCAGCAGCAGTTGATAACTATACACAAAGCGTACTATTATAGCAAAATGCCGTGGTACTGAATTTTCACTGCTGTAATAGTATGGCAAAACCATCTAAAGGTTAATATTATTTTAGGTCTTTTTTCAAATCTTTAGCAACCCAGTACATGTAGTAGAATTTATATGATGATAATTTTTCATGTAGTTTGTATGAAAAATTGTTTTGGAGGTGCAGTGCTACAAACATACAACATTGACTAACAAATAACCCTTCTTTTGCAATCTTAATTATCAATAATCCTGACATTGGTAAAACTTTCATGTCAGGAACATAACTCTTACTGTACCCCAATCACCCTGCCATGTATAGCCACTGGCCCCAATGTTAATTCATCATTCTTTGTGGAACATCTTTTTATCTTATAATTTTAAGTCGTTTAGCATGGTGATGAAAAGGTTTACTGCTAATAATCTGATATTGTATGAATTGCCACTAGAGCAAGAAGCAAAGTATGGATCCAAGAAGGGAATTAATGGGCTCTCCAACATAAGAAGACTGTATTTCTTCTACTATGGTATTATTTCCAAAACTCCTCTCCTAATAGAAACTATATACCAAAGAAAATGACAAACCTAACTCTCACAGTTGTAAAAAAAGCAACAAAATTTACTATTTGAATTCCTTTATTTCCTGAAGAGACAGTAAATATTGATTTATTTCTTGCTAGTTTTACCAGGACAACAGTATTTTGTTAATATAACATATTACCCATATGATACACTCAACTTATTACCCATATTTTGTTGATTTCAGTTTGTCGACATTTTCTGGAAATGGTTTGAATTGTGTAGTCCTAAGGTGATATTGGGTTATATCAGTCTCCAGTTCAGCATATTTTTCATCCAATGAAAAGTTAAGATAGCTGATATTGTTTACTTAACTTAGGGCAAAGTGGTGGTTTGAGTACTTTGTGTTCTTTGCTAATAAGATAAATCTGAGCTCTCTTTTTCCTGATTTCATTGATCCATAGGGTTAGCCTGAGAGTGGTTCACAGAAGTTGACCAGTGTTTAGTTCTCAGTCCATCACAGTATGTTCTGTTTGGTAAGATGAGAACCAACTACCTATTGTCTTATGAGAAACAATAGATAAGTATAATTTGGTTAAACACTTGTTACATAATAGACTGAGTACTTTTTTTTTGTTTTGCTGAGGAATGCATTTATGCCCGCTGCAGGGTCTTTGTGCCGTGTGGTATGTTGGGCTCGAAACCAGGATGCTGTCATCCCGGCCTAGCATAAAGCTAAGTAGCCTTTGAAATAGGTTACATGGTAGCCATGAACAGAGTTCCTACCTCTTACCGACTAAACTTCCCTCACTGTTTTCCAGGGCGACTGGAATCAAGTTTCCACATATCATCAGCCAGCCCTGGAGTCGTGGCAGCAGATTAAGCCTTACCTTTTGCCCTTCCTGTTTGGGCTTCTGCAGTGGAGCCCACCTTCAGGATCCTTCTGGGATCATTAGGCATGATGCTTGTGGAGAGCCGACATGTCTCTACTCCAAGAGGCTACCCACCCTGCTCTACTAGCCTGACCTAAAGGGGCAGCATGTGCATTAAAAAATGCATGAGCACCCCTCCCCCACCTGCACGCGACCTCTCAAACCTAAGGAGGCCCAAATGCTTCATCGGAAGTACCCCAATGCAGGACATTCTTACGCACATCCTGGGCCAGGGCATCCTCAGCAACCAGACTGCCCCCGTTCCCTAAACGTCGCCATGTTTTGCCCCTTGTTTTTTCATTTATTTTATTATTTTCCTCTGCCTTTATGTCCTCTAACTACCCTAATAACTAAGCCTACTTCCTCCTGGTAACCCTGTAGTCCTAAACTAACCTAAGCCTACTTCCTCCTAGTATCCTTCTGTGCCTAAAACTAATCTAATCCTAACTTACGCCTAATTAATTTTTTTTTTCCCAGTTGTTGGCAGCAGGCCTTATTTTGGGCCTGGTACCTCCACTAGTCTGAACAGGGAGACCTTATTTCAGGTCCGATCCCATTCCCGAGTGTCGTCAACCTCTCTTTCTTAGGGACACGGGAGAATGGTAGGGAATCCACACGTTCATCCATGCCAGTTGGTTTCCTTGTGTCGCTAACTTAATGGTGGACGTCACGACAACAGACAAATATCATACAAATAAATCAAACAAAATAGATTAGTTAAACAAGTAAATGAAATAAACAAACGTAGTATCTTTTACTTCTTGGTGCATGTCTTCCTCAGGACAGTAGTATTCTGTCCATGTGTGTTGTCACATCCGGTGGTTAGTACATTTTATGTCAGGTTGAGTACTTGGCATCTGTAATCCCAAATGTTTCAACTTATGTAAATAAGTCCATTGCTATCAGAATGTTGCACTTCATGATTTCATGAATGTTACATTATGGGATAAAGTCATACCATACCCTTTTATTACTGTCATCTTGGGGTTAGACTTGGCTGGCAAGTGGATCTGGAACACAACTGAATTTCAATAACTTGAAATAACAATAAAATTTCAATAACTTGGCTCATAAACATTCAGAAGAACTGTAGTGCATTTTCTTTGAACCTGGTTGACCAATTTCTCCATCATCATGGAATTTAGTGAGAATAGCTTCAGATTCAGTACTCTAAAACAACTGCAACATGAGATAAATCAGATTTAACACTTTCATTAAAGAACTATTCCCATGAACAATGGTTTTTTGGCTATCCTGAATTCTTTTGTATTATCAAAGATTTTGTACTATTTTTGCTATTATTCTCTCAAAGACAGGTCTTCTTCTGGCCATGTTATAGTGGTTTCAGTATTTATTTCCTTCAAAATTTGTCATGTGAACAGTCTTTTTCTGGTTTCTGAATTTAAGCAGAAATCTCTTTGTCAGGTATTTATATTTCTAAACTTGGCTTACAGTAGGATTTCTGGAGGAATTATTTGCCATATGTTTCATTGAACCTAAGTTACAATTTGTTACAATCAAAGTATACTTCAAGATCCATTTCATTGGTTTTCATTTACTTGCAGATCCTTTACTTAACCACAGAGGAAAAATTGTCTTTTTACAGCTAGAATTTTCTTTTTTCAAAATATTCGTGGAATTTACCAACCATCCATATACAACTAACCATGCCTTAATACCATTATTATTTTTTTAATTAAAACTTACAATAGCATATTCAGTGATGTCTCTTTTTTGGAGTAACACAATATCTAATGCCAAGTTACTGGCATTAATATGTAGATGCATTTTTTTTTAGTTTGTATGCCAATTTTGGTATGTTGGGTATTGTGTTTTTATTGGTTTGGACCATTTTTTTTTCTGCATAAGGTTCTTTCACTCAGTAGGTCTTTAATCTGTGTTATTTTTCTTTAAAATTTGGTATAAAGTTAATGATATATTTACACCAGCTTGATCTTTGTAGTCTGTTTACCTAATCATGCATTTGTTGTTTCACAGACATTATCTTCTTGCTGCATCATAATGGCTAATTCAGGTGCAACACATTCATAAGATTCTGAATTTGTCTTTCTGTCTCTTCTGAAGCATTGTTTTTTGTTTTTTTTTTGATTTCTTTTCTAAACTGGCAGCTGTTAATATATTACCAAGATATTTATTCTTGGTCATATACTGATATGATCAAATTATATGTTATTACCTTTAATGATGCAAAATGGCTTCTGTTTTTGTTAGCAGAAGATTAATCTTTGATTTTTTTTAAATGCAGTTGAAAAGTCATTGTATATAGAATAACATAATGGTAAATTTGACAGAAGTTGCAAATTTAGAACCCCATTCTTGAGTTGCATACACTTTTCAACTTAAAAGATAGCTTGAAATGATTTCACTCCTTGTAGATGGTTTTGTGAAAACCATCATGAGACTGGATTTTTTCTCCTCTTTTACCAACCAGTAAACCTGTGATTATCTACACATCACTGTTTATAGACATACTTAAATTAAGGAAATCGACACAACCTACATTCTACTAGTATATTGTTCTTAAATAGTATAGTTGACAGTGCCCAACTGGATGCTGATGGCCAAACAAGAGACCAAAGTATGTTTGTTATTTTGATTGTCTTTATCATTCAAAACAGTATATTTTCATGCTGTTTACATTTTACTAATTGGAGATACATAGGTCAGAATTTTTTTTTTAATACTGCATACAACTAAAAATTGACTAATCTACAAACTAAAAGTTCCACTGGTAAGAAAATATATAGAAATTGGTGTAATGATTCCAAAAAACATGGTGTCATAAAGTTCATATATAACAATTTGGTGGTTATATTAATATAATCTAGTAGTATACTATGATGTTAGAATTATAATTAGTAGTTTAGTCAGCGCAACACTATTAATTGTTTTTATCAGTACCATTTATTTCATTATTACAACCTTGACCATGGTTTTAATATACTTTAATAAGGCAGATGAGATCAATAAATTGGATAAAATGGGTTTTTAAAAGCTTACTGAATCTAGTTCATGAAAAAACAGGCATTTCATACCTAAAGTAGTATTCTTTTAGATATTTCACAGATCAATTATAAAATAAATGATATGCTCAATTGTAATAAAGAATCTCTCTGGCCAAATACCTTAGAAAATTAATTCTAAAGCTACATTAATAAAAAAAAATAGCAAGATTGAATTTTCTGTCCAGTGAAATTAGAACGCAAAAGATAGTGCTGTATAAAAATATTCCATCACCACAGATTTTTTAATTTCCTTTTTTAATATTGGGAAATTAGAAAAAATATTTCTCAAAATTTCAATGTCATTGAATGTTTTGTTATGTATAGTATAGTAATAAATTTTGTATAAAATTTAACCATAATTTTGATGCTGTAAAGTACTGAATAGCTGAAGTTTTACATTATGTAAAAAATTTCCTTAAAAAGATTTTGTTGCTTATAACAAAATCAACTAATTATTGAAACTGATTATTATTACTTTTTGACAGTTTGATTTGAACATACGTACAAAATAGTGATAATAAAGGAATTATAGACTAATTTGGAATGCTTATCATAATTATGTAAGGAAAACTTAATGGTATATTTCAAACTATTACAAATAGTACTTTGTTCTGCACTGACATAATCCACATGAGATAGTGTGAAAGTAGTTACATGGCTTCTGTTTATACATGTGTGTTGAAAGTACATGTACTCATAAGTACTGAATCATAATAGTTTTAGTTAAAACGAGTGAGTAATTTCAAGTCTTGAACTCTTTGGTACAGATAAAAGAGTAAAGTTGAACTAGTTTATTGTTTTTTTTTCTTTCCAGAAATAGGATTATTTGTTTGAACATTGGTGTATTTCTCTACCAAAGAAGTCAGCCCAGATTAATGTCCATGGTTATTAAATTTTCTTCAAACTGATTCCAGTTATTTTTCAGGGTTTTTGAGGTTATCATCATCATATGATAATTAAAAAAAAAAAGTAAAAATTTAATATTTTGATAGTTCCTATTTTCTTTTAGATCATCTTAATCTTTACTCGTTTCAGGCCTCTCTTTTTGTTTCTTTAACTGATCTTTCTAGCCCCGCTTATAATGTATCTCAATCAGTTAACTAATGATTACTTCATTATTTTTCTAGTTACTTTCTCCATGCTCACATTTCAAATTCCTCCAGTAATATTTTTATTCCTTTTCCTTTTATCTTTTAAAATATTTGTATCAAGTACAAATTGTTATAAAAATGGTGAAACAAGTACATGTTTAACAGAAAGACAATAAGTTTTTGAATAGGAAATTAAATTTTCATAGCTAATATAATTTAGTTGTCCTAAAGATTAATTTTTTTAGTACATTTTTAGAATTAAGTATGGTGTATTGTCTAGAAAATTATATACAAATCAATTAATATATTTATCCCAGTAATAGTGGTATGAAAATGCTGGTTGCTGACTACATAACCCATAGAAAGTGGAAAGTAGTTAGGAGTGGTGGACTTTTTTCTTTTCTTTTTTTTCTTAACCTTTGAAACCACTGTTAAGGTATATCTTTAGAGGATGAGATGAATGAATTGTAGCGTGTGTGAAAAATTCCATGCCTGACCGGGATCTCCAGATGAAAAGCCGAAATGCTACCACTTGCGCCATGGAGGCCAGCGGAGTGGTGGAACTGAGATTGTACTAGACCACACGTCATTCACATCATCCTCCGAAATAATACCTTATGGTAGTTCCAAAGGCTAAACAGAAAAAAAGAGAGAGTTAGGAGTAGTAGAAATCTGTTTTACTAATATGTAAATATTAGGCAAGCATGTACAATAAAATTCACATTATCTACTATAAATGAAATTATGAGAATAATCTTCATTTCTTTTACGGTTGCTAATCAATCAGTCATATATTGCTAATAAATTTATGCAAAATATTCTAGGTTTTCTTGGACTGTATTTTTTAATACAGTTTGCTATAAAAATATATACCCTACTTATTACAATTACTTCTCATTTGATTAATGATTTATTTTTTCTATGTGAAAATAACATGTTATTTGAAACTCATGTACTAATGATTAATTTTTATTTTTCATAAAATTAAAAGCATATAATTAAAATGCTTTACAGTATTACATTTATTCTTATAATTCTGTCTTTTTTCACAAGACCACACAGAATAAAAAATAATTAAAATTCAGATGATAACAAAATTTACAAATAATTAAAACATGAATAAATAATTACCATACTGGTTTGTATTAGATACTTTAGAATAAAACAGCTGGATGCTAAATAATTTACTGTTGATAAAATATAACAATTTAAATCTGAAAAAAAGATTAATTAAGGGAAATTGATCTAAAAATATATTTTTAACATTAATTTAAATAAATCTGCTGAAATAATTAATTATTTAACAATTTTTTACTGTGTGGTTTCATAGATTATGTTTCTTGGACACTTAAAAAATTATATAAACATAACTATTTTATTGTTATTCACTTGTGATTTAGTGAGAGTCGGAGGGAAATTTTATGTTGTGTTCTGATGCTTTTTGTTTCTCGTTGTGGTGTTGGCCACTCTGCTGTAGTCAATGACACATCTATAAATGTTTGAATAGAAATCACATGCGTTGTTATTTCTCTAAAAACGTATTTGCGTTTAAGCTTATTAAAAAAATATATCTGTGTTTTATAATTTTTGTTCATTTTAAAGCAATATCGTAATTTTCGTTCAGTGATAGCAGACGTATTGATTATAGACGACTTGAGTAGTGGTTAAAGCAGTAGATGGATTTTCCAGTAGTGGAGTAAATATTGTAGTAATCGGTATGGCTGCTCCTGCAGCCTGTACAAGATTTAGTGATAATTACGATCTGAAGGAGGAATTAGGAAAGTAAGTATATGTTTTGTAATAATTTTATATTATGTTACAGTTTTGTGTTCGTACTGTCTATATTTATTGTATCAGTTATGCGTACCCGCCACAGCAGACGACAGGAGTAGGCCAGGCTCAGTCCGGGATCAAAGTAGTTCCCCGGATCTCTGTTAAGCACACTAGAGCGAGCAACCTAATTAAATGATGGAAATTAATTAAACCTTAATTGCTAATACAAATATCTTTAAATATTTATTTTAATTACAATTTACCACATTAAATCTGTATAGAAATTAATTAGACTTAAGTAGTGCGTCAAAAAATAGCCAGCAATTGGCGCTGTATACAATTTAATTATAAATAATTGGCGCTTTCGTGTATATATATAGCAGATTATTATTTTATCAGGGTTTAATACTGAAAAATATATTTATGATAAATTTGCCGTTAGCAGATGCTACTAAATGAGACACAGGTTGTACTATTTGAATTGTTAGATATCTGTGGATTACTTCTATTGGTATATAGTGCTTTTTTTGGAATGTTTCATTTATACTGACGACTGATTATTTTTTTTTTTGTAAATCTTCGAAATATAATTAGTTCGTTAGGAATTTCATAATGGAATGTTTTGTTGATAAATGTAAAAATTAATTGAATTATTGTGATCAAATTGTAATAATTTTATTTAAAAAAAAACACATGCTTACTGGGTTGTACGCATTTCACTACAATAAAATAATTTTAAAATATATGTAAAGATCTGTATTTTAAACTTGAACGTAAGTATTTTTAATATAGATTAAGTGTTAATTAAGTTATACATCTGGACTGGTTTAAAAATAAAAAATGGTAAAATTTAAAGAATTTCGTAATAGTACGACCCAGAGAATTGCGTTTTATTCTTGCGTTTAAATTCTCTTAGTATAGAGAATTTACTAAAAAGCTTTATCAGTATCAGTTATTTATATAGTTTTTAATACTATTTTCAAGCATTTTGGATTCATATCTATCAATTTACTGAAATCTGTTGTAACATGTAATTGACAGCTCAGGAAGAAAAATTAAATTCACTATTATGAGATTTTTATAAATTATTATATTTTGAATAATTACTTTCCATTTTTGTTTTTTCTCTTGAGTAAGAATATTAATGAATAAAATTATTTCTAATAATTTTTAATCCATTAATAGTAAATCTTTTGTTAATATTGCAGAGACGTTTTTCTATTTCCCTAATATTTCATTTAATTTTCAAATTCGATACAAAATGATTATTTTTTTAAACTACGCATTTTAATCGGAGATTTCGTTGGATTGTATTTGGATATTTTTAATCCTGTCAAGTATTTATTCTGTTTAGCTTAAAAATTGAGCTGTTAGTACCACTAAAATTATTACTATTACAATTTTCAAAAATGAAAATTTTTTATTTTTTGGTGTAATTATAATTTACTTTTTTATGGTTTGTAATGGTCGGGATGGTTAATAACAAAAAGGCTCTTATGTTAAATTCTTAAAAATATTTCGTAATAATTTACAGTTTTTTAATTTTATGTAATTAATATTGTTCTGGAGAAAAATATTACTGAATTATAAAGTAGAAAATTATTTTGATTGTCCTATAAGATTTATTGTTTTGTTATTTCTTTTATATTGTATAAAATTTACACATTCGTTAGTTTTTTAAAACTGAAATATTAATTATTAAAATTGTGTTAAACTTACTAGCTCTTAATATCTATAACACTTTATTTCTTAATAAAAAAAAAATTAATTAATAAAACTGATTTCATAAATTTACTTTGAATTATCAAAATTCTTATACTACTTTAAAGTGATATACCTCAGATAGAAAAGAAAAAACATACTAGTTTAAGTAGCGCTCGTTTTCAATAAATTTGATCGGAATTCGCATGCTTTAGTGGCTTTGAATCTGTTATTACTGAAAAATGTCAGCAACCAGTGTTTCATTATATTTTAATTTATCAGTAGATCTAATACAATACATTTTAATATATTTCTATCTTTTTTCGAAACTTCTTGCTAATTTGAATATGTTTAGCGTAAAATTAAAAACAGTTTATTCTAAATCAATCGTCTTAAAACTTTTCGAATCGCGGAACCCTTTTAAGAATGTGTTTCTATGATGGAGCCCTTCAGACGTACCCCACACCTTCCAAATTAATGGTATTAAGTAAGTATTACCGGTAATAGTGGAAAGGGAAGAAATTGTAAGGGAATGTAATAAGATATCTAAAAAATTGCGCAATATCCAAGCAATGATTAAGACTTTGAAATTTACCACAGTACCTCAATTTATTCTTAAACACCACCATTCTTCATAATACTATCAATACTTTTATAAATACAATATCGTAATTTATAATTGTCTTATTTTTATCGTACTTTTTATTTTTTATTATTTAATTGTGTTTAGCTGAGGCGGCCACTGAGTCCCTGGGAAATGCACGCAAAGCCCTAGGAATCCTGTTCTCCGTTGAGCGTAGATTGAAACTACTAAAGATTTTTTTTCTCAAAAACATTTCAATGAAGAATAATCGGGTCAGCTTTGTACCAGTAATTTGACGGTTTAAAAAACAACAATGCGCTGTTGTACAATTAAAAATAATTTAAAATGTTTGTACCGCGTTACGTCATTGTCTTTGGATTATAAATTTCATCAATGAAAATAGGGATGGTAGTGGCCACATAGACAAATTTACTTTATTAATAAGCAATAGAATTTCGACTACAGCAAATTATAAATTGTCCTTTCCTACAAAAATGTGATTAGCGCCTTGAGTATCGTCTTGTCCTCTAGGATATGTATTGATGATTTAGTTAAATAACTTATATTTTAGAAATTTATAATGCAATTTTCTTTTGTATTACTTTCTTTGTTTCATTTTTTTTTAATCGTAGTAAGTACTTTATAATAACCGTACTGAAGCGCTTGTATTAACAGATTCTCGGATTATTATCATTTCTGCCGCATACATTTTAAAGTAATGTTTTATTCTATATATTGAAGTACGCTTTCTGAATGTGTACTAAATTATTATTGCTTGCAAATTTCTTACGTTTTATGAATAGTAGATGTTTGTAGATTACGGTTACTGCGGTAAAGTTTTATCGATTTTTAATTAGGATTTTACTTTGGTTTACTCTTTCCTTGTAACTATCATTTAAGCTCGTGCATTATATTGCGAAGAGAAAAAGTGAATAACAAATATTTATTAAATTTACGTTAATATCGATTGGATTTTTAATGCTTAATGTTCGTCCTGTACTTTCCTGTCTTAATCTGAGATTAAAGTTTGAAATATGAGACATATATTTGGATATTTCCTTCTTTCAATAGTTGTCGGAAGCATTCTTACAATTTCTGAAAGAAACCGGATGTCAGACGATCTACTTAAATTAAAAAAAAAAAAAAAAATTAATTATGCTGATTGCCATTTTTTATCGAATTTTTTTCTTTGTTGTATCTTTCTACAGCAATAATTTTTTATCTTATCGAAAGTAAAATAAAAAATTATTTTAATTTAGCTGAATATAATTTCAATAATTTTTTACGTGCTTGTAACCTGCCGTATATACAAAGTGCGTGGTATACAAAGTGGACGATAAATTTTCTTGTAGGTCTACCTCGTGTTAATATTAAGTAACATAAAAATGTGTTTTATACGAATGTTATTTATTCATGCAACTCAAGTGTGCAGCTGTGATCATATTTAATCTCACTTAAGAAAGGAAATTAAATGTCTTATTTAATTTGACTATATATAAGTTAATCGTAATAGAATCGAGCTCAAAGGTACAGTAGTTAATGTAAATTCATTGATGAATTTTTCAAAAAATAAAATTTTAAAG
>JAAAKQ030000011.1:95355-114113 GCA_010016005.3 Zanna intricata | reverse complement strand
TAAGTTTTAGTTTAAAGCCTACTACTTTTTTGTAATTTGTATGTGTTTGACTGAAAATAAAAGATATTATTATTATATTTTATTATTATTATATATAAAGAAAATTTTTATTCGATCTAAACCTGCTTAACGATAGACCTATAGTAACAAAATTTTAACAGATCGTGCTTTTATTTACAAAAAAAAAAAAAAATTATTTATATGTTTTAAATAAAAAATAAAAAATCCAGTTTAGACAAAATTTGGTATTCACGTGGTTTTATCCATGACAAAATAAAAGGTTAGGTTAGTTTTTCTGCCTAATCGGTCAAAATCAGTATTGCTAATACGAGAAAGCTAATGTTTTACATAAACATCGAAGATATGTTACAAGGAAATCTTATTTAATTACAATTTTAATTTATTTTTAAATGACTAAGAAAAAAAAAACGTTTCTTAATTCAAATTATTAAATTTTTTTAAAGAATATGCATATCTTACCTTTTATCAGATATGGTTATTTCGCTGATTATTATTTTTTTATTTTGTAAAAAAGATGCTTCTAATGGGTCTCTCAGTAATTTCCTTCCTTAAATAAAATTTTTTGACGTCACTATATCACGATTTAGTATAATATTGTTATAATGTAGCGCTATATACAGTTTGATATCGTTCTAATGTACAAATTATTTTTTATACATGTAACTTCAGGAAGATCGGTTAAAAAGTATGAAAGTTATAGAGAAGTTTAGCTTGTCATAATAAAGAGCCTTAGCTCACACACCGCAGTAGTATCATTACTTTCTTTCTCAGCATTCCTTTTTCTCTTTTTTTTTACAAGACGTCGGTTTCTCGATTTTTTGTAGGTCGTCTACCCATATTTTTTTAAATTAAAATTATGTAATATAAACGTAAAATAATTTAAAAAAAAGACTTAAAAACACACTCAAAAATAATATTTTCTCAATCTTTCTTCAAATATAGACTTTTTAACGTCAGCCCCAAAAGTTAAAATTTGAAAAAAAAAATGTAATTTAGATGTATTTTATTTTTAAATAAATTTATGAAGAAAAATCAAGCTCTGATCGACATTAGTTGTAAGAAAGACCGGCATCTTTTAATTATAGGATCACCAAGATTTCAGTTCGTTGAAAATTGTTAATTTTCAAAAATAAATAATAGTTTCGGATGATTGATTCAAAACCTTTTTTTTTTTTTAAGTACTACAGAATCGTATGATTGTTTCCAATTTAGAGCATTTTTTTAGACTGATTTTATTTTAAAGAATTAAAGCAATTAAAATAATTGCTAGATAATAACGCTGTATATTTACAAGATATTTAGTTAACGGGATCAGAAATTATTGTTTTAGCACTTAAAAATACATTTACTAAGTGGATTGTAATTACTTAACTTTAAATATTAGTAAAACCATTGTATATGCTTCTTAGTCAGACATAACATTGCTAATCGTGTAGATAGAATTACCATCGGTGATACTACTTCTTTTCTTTTCCCACACCGTGAAAGTTACATATCAATCTCACTTTTTTCCATATTATTACTAAATATTTTTTTATGCTTATTTATTTTCATGTTTAAAAAATTATATTATATTGTATTTTGACTATTTCAAGAGGAAAAATTAGTTTTCGTGATACAAAAATGGGCTGTCAGACTAATCCAATAGTGTTAAAGACCTTCCAGCCATTTAAAAATAAATTTATTTGTATTTTCGCACATTTGCTTAACGTATAAATGCTTAAATATGTATTGAAAATATATTTTCAAGTTAATATTCAGTGTCTATTTTGGTTATTATCTTCATATAATTGTACACTATTAATTCACGTAATTATTATTTTTATTTATTAATATGGACAATAACAAAATCTGTTTTTTTTTTTTTTTAATTATTATTATTATTAAATTTGTGTGTTTGAATGACACATCAATCAAAATTTATCCGTAGTTTTGTCTGTTCCTTCCAGGAAGTAAATACTGGAGCAGTTTCTTTTTTGTTATATGCGGCAAAACTAATATAATTCAATATCCTAATTCCCATTCCCATATTTAATTAAAAACTTACTACTACGAAATTATTTAAATTGATAAAAAGGAATTAATATTTTGTGTAACGAAATTAATATTTTATTTAAAAAAATGTTAATATGAAAAATGATAATTAATAATAACGCTTTCTTATGAATAAATTATTATAAGAAACTCTAGGAAAAAGATCAGTTTTGTGAAACATGTAATTTCAGGTAAATCATAGTTTGTTATTTTTTAACGAGGTGAAGGAATCCGTTTTACAAACGCCCGGGCAGTGTAGAGGTCGCTAATAGGTTCCACAAAATGTTATTATATGCGTATGTGTTCCTGCGCACTACCGACTAAACCACCACCCCAGGCATCCTCCCTTCTGGAACCGCTCATAACCCATTACTTCAGGAAGGAGGAAACGCCCATACATACAATCGTACTCCACAAACATATCAAAACCAAAAACAAAAACACGAGCATTGGTCACCATATGCAGACCAACAAAACACACTAGGCAAGATAAGAGGAAGATACGCAAGCTAAAGTAAACGCATACCTGCACTCTTCATTACATCTACACACAGAAACATACCAACAGCTCACATAACGCAACGCAACACAACACAATAGAACACGAAAAAGCCAAAGCAACGCACCGACACGGCACATCCGTGCTTCAACAAACACACACATGCATACACACTTACCCTTACTGGCTATCTATCGTGGGCCCAAGAGAGAGGGACTTCATCAGGCACAGGGCACGGAGTGTCCTCGGCCTCATCGCACCAAGGCGACCCCCGCACGCTCGCAGGGACCTCCAAGGCGCTCAGCCGCAGAGACCTATCCAACTCTGCACCCTCAGACACCCCAGATTCTGCAAACACTCCTCACAGTCTTCTCCTCCGACCTCGATAAGCTCTACCACATTCTTCGATGACGGCTAATTTCTTCATCACTGCCTTCGTATATCCGGAAATGACAGCCCAGTACTTCTTACAGTCCAGCATAATCTCAAGGTTCTCCGGTTCAAACATTGCCGTCCTTCTGGTTACTTAGACCATTTCATCTCTCCTACCTAGAATCGTGACAACGAAAGAAAACGTGATAGGCTGACTCCTCGACCTCACAATCTGGGCATTCCTCCGTGTAATCTAGACCGAAGTGGAGTAGATAAACTCTAAATCCCCCATGGCCCGCCAGAATTCGAGTTAGACTGAAATCTAGGGAGCCATGGTTCTTCCGTACCACCTTACGACGTCCTTAATGACTCTATGGGTCCATTTTCCCTTCTCGCATCTGTCTCATCATTGCTGCCACACTCTTATTAACTCTTTCATGATCGCAGCACCCGCCTTTTTCCTCTCTGTCGGACTCATGACCCCGAGGTCCCGCAGCCTTTTCCTGCGTGTGATCACCAAATCCACAGGTAAAATCCCCGCCCTAACCTCAGCAGCTTCCAGTGACACAGTCCTAAAGGCCATTGCATCATGGAGACAACACCTCTTATGGAGAGACTCCATCCTTCCTCTGTATTTCTTATACTTCACAACATCGGCCAAAATTTCTGCACCATACATAAGCTTAGCGTACGCCACCCCGGTGAGTAGTCTCCTCCGTAGTTGTCCCGGACCTCTACAATTTGTACTGTACAATTTTAATTCAATCTACAATTTTATTTCATAGTTAGTTTCATTACTAAAACCAGTTATCAATGAAAAGTCTAGTAAGACTTTACCGAACTAACATTATTATTATTACCGTTTAATTATATTTCCTAAGCGATTAATGATATTTGAACGATAATTAATTCATTTTCAACTATAAACTTTATTAATTTTCACTAAATTAATAATTTTCAATATTTTATAAGTTAATTATTATATATAAAGGTTACATAAGTCTTTAAGGGATTATTTTTATGTTTTAAAGTTCCACGGGGGAGGGGTGATATTATGGTTGGTATAAAAATGTTTTTAAATGTCCCCATAAGAAACATCAAGAGAATTGAGATCAGGAAATTTTCCAAGCTATGCTACTGGGCCTGCTCAACCATTCCATCTGTTTGGATATGCTTCATTTAAATGATCTCGAACTTCTAATCTGTAATGAGCCGAAGCCCCATCCAGCATAAACCACATTCTTTGCGTGTGTTTAGAGTCAAATCTTTGAGTAAAAGTGGAAGATCAGCATTCAAGAAACATAAATATCTTTTGCCATTGAGGGTTTCAGGTAAGAAACAGACAGATACGTGGTCATACAGAATACTAGCCCATACATTTACAGAAAAATGATATTGGTGACGGTTCTCTTAAATGGCATAGAGGTTTTCAATTGACCACATGTGCGTGTTAAGAATAGCCGATTGTGTAAATTTGTCTTCGTCGGTAAAGAAAATATCATTTACAAAATTCAAATTAGTACATTTTCGGATAAGCCAGTGGCATAGCCGAACACGGTGAACATAATCTCGAGGTGAAATAGCTTGTACTCGCTGATAGTGATAAGAATGGAGTTGCTGCTCATGAAAAACCTACCAAACTGTTGCATTGTTAATAATGAATTTCAAAGCTAGCACTCAAATACTTATTTCGGGATGTTTAGGTATTTCATCTAACACATCCTTCTCGAATTCAGGTAAACATATTGAGTGTGATAGTCCTGATTTGTCACGTTTTTCAGGTTTTAAGCTTCCTGTGTCTCTGAGCCGTTTATGAATGGATGAAAACATTGTGTGAGAAGATAACGCTCGGTTGGGAACGTGATTGATACATTCATCGGTTGTTGAAACGTGCAGGATCATCATTTAATGCATATTAGCCATTTAATTGTACAAATATGACTCACGTTACCTGCCATGTGAATAAGATAATGGATAAAAAAGTTAATTAACTTGTACAACACAGATCAATGTATTCACTTAATCAATAGCTACTGGGTATTAGTCTTTATTTACATTTACAACAATGGTTTTGTTAATTACATCTATTTTATTGCAGATTATTTTTCAATATTAATATTTTATGTTATTGTAATATTTTCAATATTATTAAATTATTATGATTTATTACATGATAACAGTAAATAAAATTATTCCAGTTGAGATCGTATCGAGTTATTTATTTTTATTCCGGAGAAAATGAAAACTGGTTTTTTAATCTAGAATGACTCACTTCAAGAACTTTTGACATAACTTTGTTACTTACGAGCCAATTTGAATAAATAAGGTGTCATTCTCTTTTTCATAGATCGCTTAACATTTTTTGTATGATATAACATTTAAATAAAACAGCCGTTTCGAAGATATTAACAATTAAAATGGATTAAGTCCAATTAAAATGGATTAAATCCATTTCCAAATTTTGAAATGGATTAAGAGATCAGGTTCATTATTTTTATACAGGTAAACCTGTACTTACCCTAGCAGTATATGAAATTCCATCTCAATATGATTAACCACTCCTGAAATATAAATTTTTATGTTAAAAGTACAATATGGTGGATATCCGGTAAACTAAGCGTTTCCGGACATATGTTGATGTAAAGCTTTTTCTTTATTTCGATGTGAGAGACCGTCCCTCGAATCCTTGAAATGGTTTTTATAAACATTGGGTATATTTCAAAATTGTTTCTAAATGCTTTTGCAGTATGAGTACTCATATCCTACTTACTATGAGTCTAGTTACAAGTGAAACTTTTTTTTTTTTTGGGTGTAAAACGTGCTTTTGCATTGTCATCATCCGGAATAAAGATAAAATAAATGATATTAAAAAACAAAAAAAGTTACATAAAACTAATATCGCAGCCGGAATCTTAAAAAAAAAAGATATACTTTATTTCAAAAAATAACAGCAAATGTAGGACATATAAAATTTAAATAAAGTTCAGCGAAGTCCAAATGAAGTGTAAATAGCCCCCTTCTCGGTTAACAATAAAATTAAAAACTACTAAAATAAGGTACATAGATTCCATAAAACTGTACACAAATAAAAGAAACACAGAATAATTTATACAGAATAATAAATTGAAATAACAAAAAGGAATTAAATTAAAATAAATAAAAAATGTCACAACTGATATATTTCTAAGCAATAGACGAAATTAACCGCTTTGTCAATCGTGCTAGCATCGTCACCCAGAATGCTCCGTATTGTGGAAGACACTTTAGATCTGCGACGTAAGGTCCGCGTAATGTATACAATTCACAAGAATTTGGTGAACAGTTAAAAAGCAGTACAAGTGAAGAATCCAGTATTTAAAATCAAATTTTACCGGAACATTACTTAATATTGTTATTCATTGATACCGAAACTACACCCAAATCTGTAATATAATTTTCTTTATTTGATATAATTTAATTTATTATTGTTTGATTACCTAATCGATTCGATGACATATAATAAATCATAAAATGAAGATGTATTTCAACGGAAAACTATATTAAAATTACAACTAACGTAAATTGAATCCAGAGTTAACATATATATAGCATATATGATCGATAAAATTGCAAACGACCTCTAAATTCTAAGGGGACTTTGTACCTGTTCACGAATTTAGTACTTATATTGATTTTGATATGGTGGACACTGTTGCATACAATTTTATTATGAAGTACAAAGGAAAGAATTCGCCATTATTATTATTTTATTTGTGACATTCCGTAATAAAAAAAAACTAATAATTTTGGGTTGTAATCAATATAACAATTACGATATATATATATATATATATACATATACATACATACATGGGTGTGTGTCCCCGATACATGCTCATTTGTTTGGGTATCATGTGGTAACAAATGATCAGTTATTATTTTTTTTTTTTTTGTAAATAACAGGTTTACTTGATTCAGCTCTGTCTGATTCAAACATTAACTAGATAATACTTCAAAAATATGTTCCAGGACAACGTTCAATTTTTGGTCAAAAACGGTTTTTCTTTTTAAAATGTGTTTTATTTTTTTTATAATTTTAATAAAATAATAATACTATATTTCAACAAAATCCGAGATTTAGATGTATTTTGTCTAAATAATAATTTGATAATTCAAAATTGTCCGGCCACCGTTAATATTTGAGAGGGCTATATCGACAATATGTAGGGCGTAATGGTTCCCGTACTCTATCTACCCCACTTGGTCTCTTCCATTTATATCGTGTAGGCGTCCGTCCGTTGCCACCAATTATCATTACAACTTCAACATAATTTTACTAACACTTCTGTTGTATTAATAAATTTAGAAATACAGCCACGTTCTTTGTCTTGTAACGTTTATTTCACTTAATTTATTTACAATTTATTTATAAATCATTACATTTATTTATTTTAGCGAATCGTCATGTTAAAATACATATATATATAAGGCGTTTGAGATCGGTATTACATTTAAGAAGAGTCCGTATGCGTAATTGCAGGCTATCTGTATGTATATAAAAGATTGTTTTTTTAACTGCTTAGCTGTTAAGTCTTTCTTTGAATCTCCTAGTAACTTACGCACAAATGGCGTATCCGATATTTATGAAGTTTTGAACCTGATTTGAACTTTAATTGTCTCATTAAAAACAACTTTGTCGATGTAAGTCAGAAGAAGGATTTCCGGTATTAATTAAGAAAGAAAGGATATTACAATGCTGTAATGATTTTTGAAAATATTACTGCTTTCGGTGTTTTTTTTTCCGTACTTGTATTATGTTAGTATCATGTGTTCAAAACGATTAAAATTCAAAAACTTATTTTTTTGACACCAGCCCCTTTCCTTCATACCAGAACACATTTTGAATTATTGCACATTATTTTAGATTATCATCTTTGTTATCCGTGATCGCAGCACATACAGTTTTATTAAAAGTAAATTTTATCAAAGTTTTTTCTAAAATATTTTTATTACTTTTTTTAGGTTAAACATTAAGCTAATTTTTTTTGCGTTTTTGTCTGTTTTGTTGTTGTAATTTGGAAAATAATGTTTATTATACAATAAATTTTAAAATAGTTATCTTAATATTTGATGTATACGTATATGGAGCTGTAGTTTTCATGAAAGCATTAGAGTAACAGCATAATTTAAATCAGTGGTAATAGATAACGGAAAAGTTCCTAATAAAACGAAAAGTCGGTCTTTTTTGGCTCTGACCCCGGTTTCTGTAAACCGATTCGCTTGAAAATCAATTTCGTCAATAAACCACCAGGTTTTGTCAAAATCGGTTAAGATTTGCGTCCGGTAGAGAGGATGAAAATCTCTTATACAAACATATATATATATATGACCATGACTTGGAGCAGTAGCAATTTCAAAACATTTTTTTAGAAATCCGCTATAAAGCTGAGAGACATCAATACTTTTGGAGGACGAAGGTCGAACCGGGTAAAAGGCAAATATACGGTTGTTTTCCTTAAACGCTAAGCTTTTGTAAACATTTCTAATGTTCTACTGGGAATTTTTCTTAACGATTCTTGAAATAAAAGCCATACTTTTTTTTATTCTTATATTTAAGAAAATACTATAGAGGTTTTTTCCCCCAATAATTTGACATATGAGAAATAAGAATCTTTTCATCAATAAAACCTAACATGCTGAGTTAGTTGATTTACTGGCTTTCTCACGCCAACACTCCATTCCTGCCCTGAAGCATAAGACTGAATCTTCGTGCCACAGAGGGATATTACGCCTCAAACAGTTTAAGCGACCAACATCCTATTTAGTTTCTACAGCTAACGTAATAGCGTGAAGGTTATAAGCTAGGTAAATGCACCATTAATTTTGTGTCCAGCCGTTCACTTGTCCTATATAAACTATATTAGTCATATAATATATGACTATCGCAAACATAAAATTTATCTCTTTAAGGACAGCAATTCGGTGCCACGCCTAGGTCACTGATTGCCAGCACGCACCTGTCCACCATTTATAGCACTTGGAGCTATTGGCCCGATGGCCGGCCATTCCTCGAAGGTAGCCTCCTATAACAATTCGGCAGGAGTCTTTTCCATTAATAAGCTACCGATACCGGTTGAACAACGCAACCGCATCAAGGAACTTCCAAACGATCCGATAATGCGGCTCACATCACATTGACTCGCCATTTGTGAGTGGCCAATTTTCCCCCTTTAAATTCCAGCGTGGCCCGATTTCTGCCCGCCCCCCCAAGAGCGGGGCAGTCAAACATTATATGTTCATTCGATTGGGCCTCACCGCAGACCCACAGCTCATCAGTTGCCAGATGAAACCTGAACAGATATTATCTCAAATTAACGTGGTTGGTTAGCAACTGGGTTCCTGTTGCCCTTAAAAATGAAAAAAAAAAAAAAAATACCTAGGTACTTATGAACTCTTAGACGGCTAATTACACAGCTTTTATATTTAATTTAGGTCATTTTTCTGCGCCCTTCAGAAGCATATACTTCGTCTTGGGCACAGAATTCTTTAAGTTTTGATTGTCCATCCAGCCCTCTGCAGCTGACAAGGCTGCTTGCCCTCTTTCTTCCAGCTGCGGTTGTGAATTTCCATGAACTAAACATCGGCGAAAGCCTGGGCCGTGACCCCCTCTGGAAGTGTCAATCCCAGAAATCTGTCAAAGACCAGATTCAAAGCAGAGGACCCAGTGACCAGGAGAACCCTGCGGGCTTCTCCTGGTCACGGACGTTTCCACAACTAGGCGTGTAACTTTAACAGAGCCGTGCAATTAGATAAATAATCATGCACAGCGGTCTGTAGGGTTTCGAAAACATTGCGGCGTTCCAATCACACAGGACGGAACTCCAACACACGAAAGGAAATGCTGTCTTTATATCAATAAAAATAGCCAAAACATACTTACAGTTGGCGTTTTCCGCCTCGGTAAGAGCATTTAAGATGTTCCCCTCAGTGCCAACCCCTTTTATGAAGCCATATTGCCCTCGATTTAGAAAACCATTCATATCAATATCATAGCAACTTACCAAAAACCGGCAAGAGGCTGATGAGCCGATAACGCCGACCTCACTTGGATCCTTTTCAGGTTTTAAGAGCACCCTCTACCAGAGTCACTTTCCCACAAGTTGGAAAGACACCCCAGCTTAGGCACTCCGAGAACAGTCTGTCAAGTGGCTCTCTTGAGATAAGCAGCAGATGTAAATAATATCCTGGTCAAGTTGGTTAATCCCGGTGCCTTTGTCAATGCCATTCCAGAGATCACCCGGTCGATATCTACGGGCTCCACAGCCCGTATGCCAGAGAAGAGTGTATTATCTGCCCGAACGCCGACTTCTGTTTCACCCTCCAGAACATTTGGAAACAGAGTACCAAGGGACGCCTGGTATATCGCCACAAATGTTATAGTATGGTTTCGACCACCAAACCTGCATCGAATCCTGGACAGAATGTGCAACAGCCTTGGCCGATAACATAATTTTGCGAGCTGCCAGGGGTTGCTCTGCACCTCACACATGGAGTCCTGCCAGCATCTGAGCTTGGCCAACATCCTAAGTTAGATAATAAACTGTATTCCTTCTTGAAAAACTGGAAATTTAAGAGGATTAGTGGAAAATTAAAGATTGTGAAGTATGGGTAATCCATACTTACGGATAATGCCATTTAAAAAATGGCATGTGAAATTTATTTAATATAAAATCATCATCCCAGCGACTTGAAGATCTCGATGACATCGAAAAGTAGTACAGTTGTTATCTCGGATTTAGATTCTAATTTTTCTGTTCTCGATAAAATCGTCTTATAGAACGATAAGATTGGAAGACTTCGGTTAGCACATATACATTAACGAAAAACCATAAAAAAATAGGGCTCAAGTTGAAAATTTCAATGCGTTATACAGAAAAAGATTGGAAGACTTCGGTTAGCACATATACATTAACGAAAAACCATAAAAAAACAGGGCTCAAGTTGAAAATTTCAATGCGTTATACAGAAAAAGATAACAAATTTCTCAATAAGATTATTAATAAACCAATGGTCAGTGGCATTATAAAAAAATGCTGAGTGTAAGCATAATCTGTTACCGTGCTAATCGATGATTTTTTGAGTCGGTTTGATGTCCTGTTCATAGCTATCATATCACTAGGATTAACGATTATTATTCAATCCTACTGTAAAACACTCCGGAAATTGTACCACGCTATAAAATATTGTCGATTTCCCTGATTTACAAAAGACAGTGTGATTTTTCACGATTAACATATGTGTCAAAAGTATATATATTTTATCATAAATAAGGTTTTTTTAATTATTTCGTAGGATTCGATAATTTTGTTTTATTTTATTTATTTACTTTTTCTGTTTTGTTTTTTCATTTATACCCGTAATTATCTTTTAAATTTACTAATGATGACTGTTGAACAATCGAAATACCGTCTACTGTATACTAAGTTTTTATTTTTTAACTGTACTTTGTTTTTTTTTTTTTTTTTTTTTTTTTTTGTAATATAAATATAAGTTAAACAAATTAATAATTTATATATTTATTGATACGTAAAAAAATAAGAAATGAAGGAGAGACAATCCCCACTCATCAATAAGCTTACTGATATTGTATAAAAGTTAACTAAGTAGAGTATAAGATTTCTCAATTCCCGCTGTGACGAGAATGTAATAAAACTAATATTTCCAAATAAACATGTTTCCTTTCCTTGTAACGCATAAATGTAACATTTTTATAAGGAAAACAAGGAAGACAACCCAAAATAGATTGAGTATGAGAAAATCTGATTAAAAATATTTTACAAAATAATTATTTTTTTTGATTTGAAAACAGATGACGCACAGCTATTCCTTTTACTCAATATTCAGAAAATCACCCTTATTTTAACTTTAGTTTAATTACTTTCAAGTGTCTATTAGAATAATAAATCGGAAAATATAACAGAAGAATGATATTGGATGGATTTTGGATTTCTTCTACCAGTAAAATTACGCTCATCCTATGAGGTGAACGGGAATGCTGACACGCTATTCGAATAATAAAAATACATTTTTGGGTAATAATTTCCAAAAAAAAAGAATTATTTATATTAATCCAAAACGATGTAAAAATTTAAACTTAAAAAATTAAAATTTTCTTTAAAAGTAAACTACTTACCAAAGATCTTGAGAGCGGTTCTTGAATTACTACGCTGAAGATTACCAAAATATTTAGTAATATGTAGCCAAAAACCGTTAAGTGAATGATATTTGTTAAAAGTACTTTATCTGTTGGATAAATTGTAAAGAAAACTATCGCACATATCAAAGAAAGGATCTGAAATCAAATTTTATATTATTATTTTTATAAATAGTACTTTTAATTTTAATAATGCATGAATTGTTTTGTGAATGCAAAAAATAGACGTTTATTTACTTCCAAAAGTGCATACGTGAAGATTTAATTAAGGACCAACAAATTTGGATACGGACAGTTTTTAAAATATGTTATATTACGATCTACTCGCTTACAACCGCGTGAAACGTTTTTGAATTTTAAAGTTACACGGGAGTTTTTAAACTCCCTGCTGCTTATTTAATTAAAATGATTCAGTAATTTGAATCTCAGTACAGTTTGCCAAAATCTAAACTGAACGGACTTTAGTTCAGGTTTGTCGGGGGATGTTTTATCTTCCTATTCGTTGCAGAACTTAGTCATCTGTCCCTTACTGCTTAATCTTTCTGTTTAGTTTGGCAGGTAGTTAATTATTTTTCTTTTTTTAAAGGCAATTATATATTAAATTTATTGATCTTTAAGTGGAAGGATTTTATTATTGCGTTCCAATGCTTTTAAAACAAAGCAAAAAAAAAAAAAAAAAAAGTTTGGGTTTTTGCGTTAAATGCTTTTAGATTTTTGAAAAATTTTACTGGGATCTAGGGAGAATTGCAAACTTTTTGCGTCCTTCTCCCAGCACAATTCCACCTCATTCCGTCCTCTGAAGGCCTTTCGGTGCCAGTACCTTTTGGTCTAGCAGGAAAACACCTGATGGGGCTCTAGTTTGATGGAAGGGGAAATGCATTCTCTTTACGGAGAAAGTTGAGTAGAAAGACTGAGGCAGTTGCCTATTCCCAAATTGAAAAGAAAATTTAGATTATATTTACATAGTACGACTCGAAACGTTTTAGTAAGAGACTATTTCTACGGTACTTTATTTTTCACCGTTTTTCTCGTTGTATTTCAAAATATTTTTTCTGTTTTCATATAAGAAAATATTTTTTTTAATTATTCCGCCTAAAAATTGTAAAATATTTATAAATTTAAAAAAGGAACACAAATTAATTTTATTTTTTGAAATATATAAAAAATATTTTAAATTCATTTTTAATGAAGTTGATTTAAAAAATAGCAATCTATAAACAAGCAAGTAATCATCACTTTCCAGTGTGTTTCATTCGTATTTTAGCAGTTTTATGCTATTGCTTCGTGTTGGTTCGTACAATATTTTTTTATGTCATCGGTGTTTTTTTTAATGAAATTTAAACAGTTACTACTATATTCAGTAGATATTTCTGAAGAAAATTATAGAAAACAGTTTTTGTTAATAAAACTACGTTATAACGAATAAAATCTTATCGTATTTTACAAACAAACAGGCACATACGATTTTTTTTTTTGTTGTAATAATCTCTAATAGGAAATATTTTTGAAAGCAAGTACGTTAGGTTCTCATAAAGTGAACTCTAATCAGATTAAAAAAAAAGCTAATCTGATCTGGTTAATAAACAATTTTAATTTAATGATTGTTATTTTCTAAATTACTTTGTTGAATTTGATAAGAGTCAGATTGCCTAATTTCATGGTCTTTAAGAGCCTATTATAGAAGTCGAATAATGGGTCCATAAATAATGTCGTAATTTTTTTCGGGGTAAAGGACTATTGTCATACCTTCGAAAGTGCTTTTTCCGCAAAAATCTACTATCATTCAAAATGATCGAGGATAATACATTATATTTATGTTGCTAAAAATTAATTGGGCTATTTACATTTATTGCTTATATTATTCCCTCACTTGTATTCAGTATAATTTTGACAGTTGGAATTTACAGGTCTTAATTAAAATTTCTGTTATCAATATCTTTAAATTTGATTGAAATCGGAATTAAATCTTTGTTTGCTTGTTACATTCACAGACAATCTAGCATTAAGAAGAATACTAACTACTGACACTTCAGTATGTCTGACATTTTGTGTATTTTTATGATTATTCACAAATAAAACATAATTTACTATTTATGTAATGAAGAAATTATTTATATATATCATTATTTATGTATGAAACAATAATCAATGGTAGGAAAATAGATTTTAAAATAAATGATACTACTCATGATTATAATACAATAAATAAATAAAACAATTAAGTTTGTGGAAATCCACATAAAAACATTATTTGAATGTAAGCCATCTTAAGTAGGGCCAAATCTCAAGGAAGAATTACTGCTTGGCACTAGTACCTGTAGTAATGAAAACATTTTAGTAAAAAGATTGAAATAGTTTCTAATTGAAAAATGTTTTTACTCTACAAAGAGTTCTTTTTCCTCACCAAAAAGTTAGATTAGTTGTTGAGCTAAGAAAAATTTAACTTTTGACTTAACTTAAATACTTTCAACAAATTAAAAAAGATTTGTGCCTTTTGTGTGTGTGTGTGTGTGTGTGTGCGCGCGCGCGCGCGTGTGTGTCCAGGCATACTTGTATGCATTTTTTCTCATATCTATATAAAAAAGTAAAATTACTCAAATTTTCACTAACAATCCATTTTAGTAATATTATCTAGGTATAATATTACACAAAACATAATTGTTGAGCACTCAGTTACACAGAACCATTTTCTTCTGCAACCATAAAAATTATTTGTTACTTATAGTTCATATAACTCTAGAAATATAAATATAAATGAGTTTTGTAAAAGTTCAGATATCGAATTTCATCAGTTGTGTTAGGCTTACTGAATTTGTATGTGCATAATATTTTTTTTTTTATTTTTTTTTATTGTTTAACCTCCGGAACCACCGGTTAAGGTATATCTTCAGAGGATGAGATGAATGAATTGTAGCGTATGTGAAAAATGCCATGCCTGACCAGGATACCTTCTGTTTTATTCACAAGATTTTTTTGAGATGTGTGATGATGAGTAATATGCGTGCATTTATTTTTACATAATTTAATCAATCTGAAGTCAGATTTTAATTATAGAAAGCCAAAAATATATTAAGTATTAATATGTTTAATAGAAAAAAATAATCATGGAATTTCTTTATTTTTGTTAAAAATTTTAATGGGATTTTCTTTTATTCACCATTACATGAAAAAAAAATTGTTTGTAAAGAGTATAAATGAATTGAGAGAATGTACTTGGTATATTATCGAAGGTAATAGTGGGGCATTTCTTTATGATATGTAAATCACAAGTTTGAGTTAATCATTGCTGGTTTCAAAAAATAAAATATAAAAATAAGCTTTCTCGCAATCTTATTTTAAAAATAAATTATGAAGCTTTCAAGTCAGATACTATGTGCGGGAGGATCCACTGTGTTAGGTATGGCTATTAAATAACAAGATTAATGCTTTAAAATATTTTATTTTAAATTTATAAATAATTAGTTATTATTACCTGTAATAATTACTAACCCCTCCTCTATCCCTGCAACGCTCCATAAGAATTTTCAATTGTTTGAAACAGTGCTGGAAGTCTTCTTCTGTGAGCTCTTTCATGATGCATGCCACTTTTTTCACAGCTTCAACAGTCTGAAATATTGTTCCTTTTAATGCAGATTTGACCTTGGGAATAGATAAAAGTCACTTGGTGAATAGATAAAAGTCAGGTGAGGTGAATAAGGCAGATGAACCCATGACTTTTTCTTCCATAATTTGATTCGTTTTTCTTTTTTTTTTTCACGGAGTTAAGCAAGGACCTTAAGGTAGTAATGTTGATTAATAGTTTGACCTTCAGGAACCCAGTGAAAGTACACAATCCCATGAATATCGGAAAAAAATAATCATCATCATTTTGAATTTTGACTTGTTCATTTGAGTTTTTTAGTTCTCGGTGAAGTTGGGACCTTCCAATGCATGTGATAAACATTCATTGCTATATACTTTTTTTAATAAAAGATAAGTTTCAGTAGAGGTCTTCATATCAAATCTCACAACAATTCTTTGCTCTAATAAAATAATTTTCATTTTTTTGGCAAAATAAAAAACAGATGTTATCCAAACGAAGGCCACAATCAAACTAATATGTCTACAGAAACTGGACTGGCAACAATCGAAAAGAAGAAGGCTTCACACTACACAGCTGTTGGTTGTATGAATTTGGCGCATGTGCAGTTCTTCTGTAGCAGTATTAGTCTTGTTATTTAATAGCCACACCTCGTATTTGATTGATATACACGAGTTAAAAAACAACAGCCTATACTATACAAAATGGCTTACAGTATGATTTTTATTATTGGACTAAATTTAATGCTGTTTCCTAATAAATATATATATTTATCCATAAAGCTTAATATATACATTTTTAAGATAAACATGATCAGCACAGAAAATATGCAAGTACTGCATTAGGCTACAGCTAAACCATTAGGGCATATTATTCTATTAAACAAAACTTACCTGTTTTATTTCTTATGTATAGTGAACTTAATTTCCTTAATTATAATAAGGATATATATGTATGTTATAATAAAATGTTGATCTGACATGAAATACCAGTAACTCAAAAGAACACCAGTAACTCAGGAATAAAAATTATTCCATGTTCAGGCTTCCTAGGTAAATATAGAAATGAAATCACTTACCACTGCCTCATTCTCTGAGTGTTGTGTATCAAAATGGAAATATCTGTAAAATGCGTAATATTCAGTTCTACAACTTATACTTTACTCTTTTCATTCCAGGGACTGACTGTAAAATTAATATTATTACTCTATGAGAAAGCAACCATGACTACTACACTTGTACTTTAGAGCTTTACATGAATCATAAAAGATCAGAATAGATAACATAAAACAACAGATTAATTTACCCCTTTCCATTATAAATCAGTGAATGCGTTATATTTTCAGTAGTAAGTACACAGAAAATACATTTACAACATGTAGCTTTCACTCTATTGAAAATCAAGGAGTAATAATGTTAACATTTTAGGTGTTACGATGGACAATATACAAGAAAAAGCCATCAGCTGGCTATTCATTTCTAACACGCAAATCACTGTTTTCTGTATGGATTCACTTGTTTTGATAAATAGAATTTAAAAAATTCCCTTGAGTGTTGTCCTACTGAAAACATATGTACATCATGAATAATGAATAGATTTAGAGCTATTTTTAAATTTAGAGTTGAATTTTATTTGCCAAACTAAATGACAGTCTTGTATAACTCATGAAATTTGTTATAATTTCCTTTATTATATTTTGTAAGTGAAATTTCTGAGTAAAATGTTCTCAGTATTGATAAATAGGTAATTATGAAATGAGTTTTCTAAATACGCTTAATTTTAACTTTGTTAACCTACTTGTACAGTCTTTATTTATGTAATTTGTCAATGAAATATTTACCAACAATTAATTATGTTTGGTATTTGTTATTTTACACATGTAGGTAAGTATTTTGTAATGAAAAAAAAAATTAAAATAGATTTTTTACAATTAATGGTTATCATTTACTCTCTTCTGCATATATTTTTTCATTCATAAAGTAATTTTGATAATGATGAATATGCCAAATGAGGATGTCATCAAAAGAACCACTTTAACTGGGTATATAGTAGTTTTTAAATGTGATTTTGTTGCATTAAATAATTGGGTAACTGCCAACTGTAGTGAAAGTGTTTATGGAGTGTCAGTAAAGAAACTTCTGCAGCATGCATGTGATAATTTTTCTATATGAACATAGTTATATTCCATCTGATACATACATATGAATAGATATATATTTAAGTTGAAATTTGAGTTGAAATTTAATATGGTTGACTTAGGTTTCCATTTGTTTTATGCAAATCTTTTCAAAGTAATTTCAAATTTTTATTAAAATTACTATAAATTAAGAATAGTTCATACATTAATTATTAAACAACTAGATATCTCAGAAAAACTGAAGTTTAGTTAATATTATGTAATTTAGTTATTATTACGGCTATAAGCTCAGTCAGATTAATCAATTTAGTTAAAAGCAAAAACCTATATGGCATGAAGGGTCATTTAACAGTAAAACTCTGTTCTTATAAACTCTGGTAATATGCACTTGATAAATCAGAAAAATTGAATAAGCCATATAACAGATCTGGTTGAAAAGAAATTATAGAATTCGTTAATAAAAAGTAAAAAATATTAAATTATAATGAGAACTAGTGATAACAATTATTCTTATAATAATTTTTACAAATCTGTGCAGATTTTTAGATTTTTACAATTCTATGATAATTAGTAGTTGTTGCACACATAATGTTACATAGAGTAGCGCTAAAAAAATAAATAACTTTATGAATTTTGAAGCAGATGTTTAATATCATAAAACAATTTTTTTACTGCCAGTTTTTATAATTTTTACATGTTAAAAGATGTAAGTTAGCGAGATAAATTTTCATAGACCACTCACTGGAAATTCTGTTTACAGTCATTATCCCTGGGAAGTCAATAATGGAACTGTAAAAGCTATTTCACAATATTTAATAAAAATCTAAATAGAAATCTAAAAATAAATAATTTTTATTTAATGTTCGGAATAATTTAGACTATTTGTAATTACCTTAGTATTAATGTGAATAGGACATATACA
>JAAAKQ030000011.1:83936-95255 GCA_010016005.3 Zanna intricata | reverse complement strand
TGTTTAATTTTTAATATTTAAATTCAATACACATATTTTGTACTTTTATTTATATGTTTTCAATAAATATAATTTCTTTAAAAAAATTATTTTTAATACCTTTTTTGCATACCTCTTAAATACGTATTTTTGCTGCTCGCAAAAAATTTCAAATTTTTAAAAATGGCTCGGACTATCAAGGAGCTTGGCCACCCCTGTAGTAAGGCATTAGTAAGTCAAATGATGGATTGAAGAGGAAATATCAACTTAATACAATATTATTAAAATATTAAAAATAACATTTTAATAAATAAAATTTTCTTTAACAAATAAATAAAAGTTTTGCCATAGATATATAAAAGTAACGATATCAGTTGAATCTTTATTACTATGCAAGTTAAAAGTCATTCGTACACATTTTTTTAAAACTAAGCTGATGTTTAGATACAGATTAAGAATCAATAACAGCATACAAACAGCAAGAAAAAAACACACAAAGTTATACACAGGAGTTTTCGTGCACTTTAATTTTTTATAAATAAATAAGCAATTAGAACTTTAGAAATGAAATATAAGTAGAAGATTTTTCACTTTAAGAGGTCATGGAAGTTTCCGAAGTAGCGACTAAGAGAGCGGTAGATGTTAGGAGTAAAGGGGGTTTATATTAAAACATAAAGACAAAAGGACGCAATGAGAAATCCCTTATTGCTGATACTCAGCTCTCCAGACAAAAACGCGTAGTCGTTGTCGGAAAAAATGAAACTACAAAAAGCTTTTTCTTTACTTATCTCCTTGTAACCTCTTCCTTTGTTTCTGCGGAGCACAAGGAGCTCCCGTCTTTTCATGTAGGGATGGGGAAGAACGGTCGGGAGGGCTCACCTAACCTCACTTTTTTCTTTCAAGAGATTTACCCTTCATCCTGCTGTACCTTTGATGTTTGACATTACACAAAGCCCCCGTGACTCCTTGAATTGGTAATAAAAAAGCGGAGAGCAGCAGAAGATTTTTATCCTTTGATACAAGCATCTCGCTCAAATCTTTACTGGAGTAATATTATATTGAGTATACAAAAGTAATATAGGACTCAAATGTAAGCTTCATATCCCTGTAAGCAAGAAATCTTCTTCGCTTCACACTTTACCCTTTTGCTTTTAACAAACATTACTGCTTTGTTATGTATAAAGAATAGACTGGATGCGTTTAAAAATACATTACATATTTTGGTTAATTTTACTTTTGAACAACCGACGCAACAAGTTGTAAAATCACAAAGCAGATTATTATAAGACTATTTATATAAAAAGATGGTAGGTATAAATTCTAAATTTTATAGTAGTATCAATTTTAATATTTTTACAGTTGCTATATCGTATGAAATGACTTAGTACGTAATGAAATGACTTAGTATGACGTAGTGACTTATTTGGATCTGAATATTTTGTGTTCTTTTGTGAGTGTGTGCATGTGTGCGTGCGCACGTGCGTACAAACATTCCTATACAATTTTACTTTTATCTTCATTTTAGTTTTTAAACTAGCATGACTTCAAAATTGAAAAAAGTTGTGGAGTGGATCATTTCATTGTTCAGTAGCAAAGTTTTCAAGTGAAATTATTGTATATAAATCCTGGAAAATAAAAAATTAACAAGAAATTAATAAATAACAGGATTTCAAATTTATTTTATTTCTTAGATGGTTTTTTTAATTCCTTGTACTTCGTACAAAGAAGTATTGTAATCACGAAAAATTTCGGTTTTCAGATTTCAACGAATTATCCATTTTGACTAGTTTCGGCGTGACGTGTGTACCTACGTACGTATCACACATAACTCAAGAGTTATTATTAATAAAATGTTGACATTTTTAATTTAGGATTGCAAAATCCACAAAAATTTGGATTTTGGACTCTTTCTTAACTGCAGTAAGCCATCATTGAGACCTTTTAACAATATAAGTGGTACTTATTTTCATTGGTTCCTGAATTATAAACAAAAAAAAATTTTAATTAATGAAATATTTGGATCTTACATAAGATGTAAGGTTTTTAACTTTTTTTTTTTTTTAAAATTTAAGTATTATTTAATAATTATAAGTATTATTTAATATTATTTATTTATTATAATATTTATTATTTAATTATTATTTGTTAATAATTATTACCCCGCAATCATAAAAAAATATTTACAACGAAAAAAAATTCAATAATAAAAATTAAAAAAATTAGAAGTTAATAGTGAAAGAAAATTTTATGTTCTTTTAAAAATGTGTATATGTAATTCAATAGGCATTGTTACATATGTGTATAAATAATAGTAGATTTGGTAAAACATCTGATTATGTAATATTAATTGAAAATTATAATTTAGAATTGTATTATTTTTAGATTTGCGTACAAGGGAATCATGTAATGTCCACATAAGATTTTTTTATGATTGCTTTACATCACTTGCCTAAACTAGTATTACCTTAACAAAAATATTTTGTTAATACATCCTGTAAAAGAAAAATCTAGTTTAAATAAAATTATTTTCGAATTTCACTGTAACTGTAGTGCTCTTTATGCCACACTAAAAGTAATTTATTTAGTTTACTAGTAAAGAAAACATTATTTACATAGTTTATAACTTATTTACTTAGTGTATAAATGACGTATTATATTGATAAAATCAGGAAATGACAACTTATATGAATTACAAAACGGGAACGATTCTTGTATTGGCCTGGAACGATAAAGAAAAATCACTGTTAAACAAAAAGTACAAAAATGTATAATTAAAAAAAAATTAATAAATAAAAATAATATGTATATTATTATTATGACACAATCAGTACCGTGAAAAGATTTATGTTTTTAATTGACTGTAGGTATTTTGTTTAACAAACGATTTGGGTGAAATTTCTTAATGACAACAAAATAAATCGCTAAAAACAATACCGTAAGATACCAGCCTTTTTTTTGCACAAAACAACGGCTACCTTTTGAAAAAAATACCCACCAGTTTTCAAACGCTTTAGTTACTACCTAAAATCATCTGTTATTATTGTGATATCATCTACCATTCAGCGGTATAGCCGTCCAGCATATTATTAAACAGCTGTTATGTATTAAAAAACGAAAAAAAAAGAAAGTAAAATAAGCTATAATATTACTAACTTGCATGAAATTACCTTCACAAAATCTGTTGTTAAATGATGAAACTGATCGTTGGGTCGGAAGGAGTAGTGAACTTTTGGACTGACCACCAACATCGTCAGATTTAACTGTTTGTGATGGTTTTTTTTTTTTATGGAGCTGTTTGACGGAACGTGTACAAGTAATCGTTTCCATAGCGCAAACTACTGACGTATATAAGAGGATTATTGAAGAAGAAATTCTTGAAATTCCAAAGCGTTATCAAAGACAACCGTACGCGGGCTTTTTAAATACAATTTTTAAAGAAGAATTTGAAAATTAAATTTGTTGATAAAAAAGTTTTGAATAAAGAATGAAATGGAAATCAGCAAAAAAAAAGAGAAGGATTTATAGAAAAAAATAAAAGAAGCTATGGTCAAAAGTGAAAAAAAAACAAAAAAAAAATATATGTATAAAACAAATATTTTTTATAAACTTATATTTTAGACTTTTATTTTTTTAGGTAGATTTCAGAAGAAAGCTACGTATTGTAATGAGTGTCATGATTCGACTTCCGGAAAATTTCGACGTATCTTCGCGTTTCACATCCCCCAGACCCCAAAAACCGCCGTCAATTCAAAAGTTTATATATATATTTCACTTTCTTGTGAACACGATAACTGCTGTAATTTTGCGGCAATCACTCAATCACTTTCAAATTGATACATAAAACATAACGACCCAAAATCCTGGTCGATTTCGTTAATAGGCAAAATCGGACCATGGAGGTGAAAATGGGGAAGTTTTCGAAAAAAAAAAACAGGATATCGCTATAATATTTAGCGATTCTTATTTAGTAAGATACCGAATTCGTTTTAAGTTCCTACTACGTTTTGGACAAGGGCTTAAAACTTTTATAGATAAAGTTTTTTGATATCAGCAACTGCTGGCCTAAAGCATGGAAAAAATGGGGTTTCAAAGACAAGAAAAAATCATACATTCCTTATAGGCACAGCATCGAATCGGTTTAAATTGGTCGTTAGTCCTCTAAGCATTACTAAAACTTTTTTTAGGTAATTGTCTATTGAGTAACTTTAAAGTTTTTCTTAACTTTAAGGCGAAAATCTTTTTTTCCCCTAAGTAGCCCAGGTGAAATCTATCTTCAAATTCCGGCGTGCCGAAATTGATTTTTTTTTTTGAGGGATTAAGAGTGAATTGTCCTAATCATGAGAATAGAACAATTCAATTATAATAAGAATCATTAAAGAAAAGAAGAGTAAAAAATTAGAAGTATCATTAATCTAATATAAAATCTGAGCAAAGATTACCGATTGATGATATAAAACTTCAAAGGAAAATGTTCAAAAACTTTTATACAAAAATAAAAATCTAAAACTAGATATGCATTTTATCAAACATTCATAATCAATTAATTAAATCAAAATTAATAAAAGTGTACATAAATGCAAAAGGAAACTTAAAATAAGTAAATGAACTTAAAAGAGAGAGAGAGAGAGAGAGAGAGAGAGAGAGAGAGAGAGAGAAAGTGAGAATAAGAGCTAATGAACATTAAATAATTACTTGAATTTTATTTATATTCATAAATGAAAAAAATTTGTCACCAGAGTTGTTATATTTACCTGCCACTGCTTATTAAAAAATTCCTGTATATTATAAAAATGATACAACAAATAAAAAAGTTACTACAAAGATTACTTTATTGGGCGTGGGGATGAAATATGATGAAATTTTATTTTAGTATAATGATTAAAAGTTTAAACAAAAAAAATTGTTAATTCCAAAAATTGATATTTTTAAACTTTAATCAGCTCCCCCACACCCAATATTGCCCCCAAAGTATTTATTTTTTTTGGGCCACTTGCACTACTACTATGCTTAGAAATAAAAAAAAAATCAGTTAAAAATATGTAATAAATAAAAAAAACTCTTTATCGATTTTTGGGAAAGGGGAGAAATTTGGGGCAAATTTTTTATTAAAATGGTAAGATAGATAAGCATGTCCTTATCCTACCATGAAGACAATTAATAAGTTAGATTATTGAAGAAGATATACATTTATTGTATATTTATAAACAGCTTAAAATAAAGTGTTGACAAATTTTGAGAATATTGATCTCAAAAAACTACCTATCCCATTCATCCCCTGGAGATATTGACTCCAAACATTTACTAATAAATTGTCCCGTAAATTTTATCCCCCAAAAAAATTTGGGGATGAAATTTCATCAAAATCGGTTTATCCAGTAAAAAATTATTAAGCTTCAAACATGCCACCTCACACACATATGTTCGACGAACATTACCCTTTTATATATATATTTTTTTTTTGGGGGGGGTCCCAGGGTCATGAAACGTCGAAAAAATGCACAAAAAAAAATACCACTTTTTTTTCGGCGTGACTTCTGTACGTACGTATCTCATAGCTCAAAAATGATTAGTTGTAGAATGTTGAAATTTTGGATTTAGAACTGTTGTAACATCTAGTTGTGAACTTACCCTTTTGATTGCAATCGACTGAACCGAAAGTATCCAGGAAAGCCCAAAATCCAAAAAAATTGGATTTTGCAGTAATAAGTCGTCACTGAGAGCTTTTTAACGATATATCATAAATTGTACTTACTTTCATTGGTTCCAGAGTAACAGGCAAATAAAATTTTAATTAATGAATATTTGGATTTTACAAGGGTACACATTGGTTCGAATCAGAGTTCATATTATATATTAACTTATTAATAATTATTAATCCGTGATTGCAAAAAAATGTTTACGATTAATTCAACAATAACAATAAACAAAAAAAAATAACATGAAAAAATATCAAAAGTTATTAATGATATCAAATTTTATGAACTTTTCATTTCAAAAATATGTGTAAATATAATTTAATAGACGTACAAAGAAGTCATACGGCTCCACATCAGTCTTTGCTAAGTGGGATTCCATTTTTGAATTGCTTTTTTGCGTTCGTTACAGATCTGTAAATACAATTTTTTATCGCCCTTAGTTTTAAATAAATTATGCTTAAAAAAAAAAAGAAGAAAATGTAGTTAAAATCTATAAAATTTATAATTTTGCATGGCCATACCTATCAAAACAACCAAAATCTTTTAAATAATTATTCAACACTAAATTAAAGATTAAAGTAAATCTTAAATTTTCGGGAAATTAAAATAAATTAAATAAATTAGTCAGCCCTGATACAAAAGGTACTTAAAAAAATAATTATTCTAAAATAAAACTTAATAATCCCTCACGGTACAATCAACTGAATTAAATAAAATCAAATGTAAAAAAAATAAAAGACAGAAAAAAGTTTTTTCAAAAAAAAGAAAAAAAAAAAAAAAAGAAAAAAAAGACCTATTCAGACTCAGCCAATCAAACAGCAAATTACTTATTAGAATTATTTCGCTGATTTTTTCCTTTTATAAATAGCCTCAGGCACATACCAAATTAATGTCCAACAGTAATCGGATAATATGTTAGTATTCCATTTCCCTTTATATATTTTTCCTCACTTACATCTCCGAGGTTGTCTGGAAAAACTCCAGGTGTGAGTCTAGGAAATGTATTTTCAAAGATATATTACGTCCCATATATGAAGTAAGAAGTTGATTAAAAATATCGTGGTAATTTCGGATTTCTGTTTGCCGAGAAAAGTTTTGCAAACATCTTTAAATGAAGCCCAAACTGCGCTTTCTATTTTTATTTAAAATCCAGTTAAATACATAATATTTTACCAACTCTCTTATTTGAGGACCAAAAACTATTCCTTCTTTAATTTTTCCTTCACTTACATTCGGAAATTTCTGTCTGATATACAAAAATTTGGGACTATCCTTCTTCATTGCTTTTACAAAGTTATTCATTAGTCCTAGCTTGAAATGGAGAGGGGGTAAAAAGATTTTTTTGGGCTCAACTAAGGGCTCATGGATAATATGTTTCTCATTTAGAGTTAAGTTATCTCGTTCTTCCACTCTTTGGTTATCCCTAGCTCGGCTGACCCATTCGCAAAGAAAACACATGTGCTTAGTATAGCCAAACTGCATGCCTAACAAAATAGCTATAACTTTCAAATTATCACATACGTTCCAGCTATGTTATTTATAATTTATTTTTTCAAGAACTTCTTTCACCACATCGTATGTCTCTTTAAAATTAATACCGTAAGCGATTGGCATCGAAGAATATTTGTTACCATAGTGTGGTAGAACCATTTTTAAACTACTTGGATGAATCTGTGAAAAGGCGTCAGTCCTCAGGTTTATGAACTTGTACTAAGTGCAACATAAGCTCATCAGTATTTGTACCAAATCATTTTCATCAATAAAATTCTGAGATAGTTCTTTTTGTCGGCTTCTAAAGCCCGAAATTTTAATACTTTTTGAAGTAAATTCAAACCTTGCAGTCTTGATCCTAACAGTTCAGCTTGATTTTTTATATTTTCTTTGATGCCGGCCTCCGTGGCGCAGGTGGTAGCGTCTCGACCTTTCATCCGGAGGTCCCGGGTTCGAATCCCGATCAGGCATGGCATTTTTCACACACGCTACAATTCATTCATCTCATCTTCTGAAGATATACCTTAACGGCGGTTTCGGAGGTTAAACAAAAAAAAAAAAATTGATTTTTTGATAAATTTAAATCCTTAACCAAGTCATTTAACTCACCTTGTGATATAAGATGTGGCTTATTGGAAGATAATTCAAAATCAAATCATTGTTGTCTTCTTTACTACTGCCTGATTCTTCACTGCTGCTTTCGAAATATATATTCACAGATGGCTATGGAACAGGAATAATTTTACTATGAACTACAGGCCCGATTGCAGATTACAATGAAGGATATTTTACAGTACGTTTAGATGTTTTAGAAATTTCAGACAAACTTGTTAAATAAAAGTAACAATCGGTTACATGATCCTTTGGTTCACGCCAAACCATAGTTACACCAAAACGGCAAAGGTACACGGTTTTGTGGACACTTTTGGTTCAGTCGATTGCAATCAAAAAAGGAGGTACACAACTATATGTTACAATAGTCCTAAATCCAAAATGTCAACATTCGAGGGCTAATCGTTTTTGAGTTATGCGAGATAAATACGTACATACAGACATCGCGCCGGAAAATCAAAATGAATATTTCCGTTGAAATCTAAAAACCGAAATTTCTCGCGGTTACAAAAATATTAAACAGAATACTCAAAATGGAGAAGTGTTACCGGACCAGTATAGAAATTTCAAGGGAATGTGTGAGGGCGGACGATCATTTTCTCGTTTCGAGTTGGGTCCGGTCCTTCAGGTAAGGAGGATAGGAGTATAAATACTCCGGGGAAGACCAGTTGAAATCAGTCTAAGCAGACGTTATGATGTTAGTTTGCGAGATTAGTTCTGCGAGATATGAATCTGCGAGAGAGTGATGCGATAGAGGAGTTATTATGTAAGTCTGAGCGAGAGTATTCTGCGAGTGGATAGTGAAGTGAATCTCTAGTGTGATGTTAAGTTCGACGCGATTAAGATGATGTAACAAGTAATTCCAGTGTAAACACGAAAACAAGAAATGGTTCGGTGAGTTACAGCTAGACTATAAGTGAAAGAGATAATGTACTAAATTTCATTCATAAATTGTTAGGGTAGTTTTATTTGTGAACAGCAAAGGTATTTGCAGTGAAAGGACTCTATACTTGTATTATCTATTGCACTATTTTTATTAATACATGATTAGTGGTTAAAAGTGCTAAGATTATCAGTCATGCTAATGTCTTTTGTCGATGGGACTGAATTATATTTAACTAACTGTAAATAAATCCTGACTGTCTCTTAGATTTTGTTTTGTTTGTAATCACTCTTTATTATTACTATTACTATTGACATTTATTATTTTGGTTTTGGTTACTATGATTATTGTTTGCTGTTTTCATTATTATTATTGATTTGTCTTATTTATGTTCTTAAACTAATAAATTTTGATTATATAAACTTTTTTAATTGTCAAGCTCTCAATATCCTGATCGAGCCGCGAACAAAAATACTTTCGGGAAGAATTTTTTAAGAATTTTGCTGTTTTTATTATGCGATTCGTAAAAAATTTATATCATCGGAATCGTGGTTAAATAATATTGAATTTTTTAAAAACAATTTTAAATGATTTAATGAGAGGGGAGCAAGTAAGTTTGTAAGTTTTTCCTGTATTCTTAAACATTTTTTATTTTTTATTATTTCGCTTATATTTTCTCGTATCTACTTTTTTCTAGTTTCTTTTTCGTATTTGTTTATTTACTTTAACCATTTTATATTAACTACGTCTATATCTGCCTAATAATGATTGTTTACAAGCGAAGCGCAATTATATTTTTTAATTTCATTAATTCTTTTTTTACAAACGGTTCATCAGCGTTTCTTTTCGACTTTTTAAAAATTAATCATACTTTAGATTTTACTTAGAGGATGCTTATACACCTTTTTTTTTCTTTTTATTTTCTCATGTTCCTTAAGCACCCTACACAGCAGCTGGGACGGCCGTGAAGCATACCTTCAGCCGCTGCGGATTGCCGTGGCAGCAGCAGGATTAAGCTACCACTCTCGGCTTGGGTCCCGTACTGGACCACCATCCGGGTCTCCCCGGTCTCAACGAGACCCTCCGATCCTCTGTGGTGCTGAAGGGCTCATCCTTCGGAGAGCTGCTCATCCCGGCCCTACACCAAGTCCCTACCGAGGGTAGAGCGTGCGTTTCACACGCCCGACCCTTCCCCCGTGCGCGACCCTCTCATACCTCGAAGGGTCCCCATACATTCATCAGAAGTAACCCGATCCAGGATACTCTTGCATGTGCTCTGGACCCGGACATCCTCGCCAAATGGGCTGCCTTCCTGGTCCTGCACATCGGGTTAATCCTGGTGCCCACCACGTTTTTTGACGCCTTCTCTCAGTGTTTTTTTTTACGTTCTGCCTGTCATCTTTTGCTTAAAAACTACCTTCCGCCCACTTATTTCTTAATTTTTTTTCATCCTTTTTTTCTCTCTCCTTTGTTGCTCATCAATTGGTCGTCTGTTGGCGTCGTCAGCTGGCCACTCCGTGTGTAGCACCATAATGACCTACGTGTCCTTGGCCTTACGCTTGTGATCCTTGGTTGCTCTTGTCTGCCTCTCCCGTACTTGTCACTCGCGGGTAGATGTCCCTTGTCCAGTAGTGTCCCTTCTCCACTGATTCGCTCCTGGGGGTTCAGAAACTCCATTTATGTCCTTATCCCTACTTTAGTAATTCTTGGTTGTTCTTTCTGTCACTTCCATACTTGTCTCTCGCGGGACGATGTGCCTTGTCCAGTAGTGAGCAAACCGTTCTACTCCTGAGGGTTCATAGACTCAATTTCTTCTTTCTGCTTCCCTTTAGTGTCCCCCCACGCGTTGTGGTAAGGTAATTAACCCGTTGGGGCGGGTTCATGGTGCAACAGGCTTAAAGTATTTTTACGCAAAACAAGTTATGTTTACAGATTAATGTTCTATTATTAAACACGGTTCGCTAGAGTAGTATATTCCCCGCTCGTTATAACAAAATGATCTTCATTGAAGCAGGTTTATGAAACAACGAATTTGAAACATATTTACACTTTACAAAATTGATAAATGTTTGCAAACAGCTATCCTTACAACAAGTTTAGAAATATATTTATATATTGCAAGTAATAGCATGTTCACAGAATGATTCCCTACGACTAAGTCACGATTTTACCAGGGAAATGTGTTTTCCCCGTATTATAACGGAATGAGAGTCTGGTTAAGGCAAGTTAAAAGTTAACTTAACCAAGTTAAAAGCTAAGTTAAAGTTAAATACAGCAATTTAAAAGTTTGTCTACACATTATGAATGAAGAACATTGTTACTGATAGATTTCCTATAACTAAATACACAATTTACCAATAAAGCATATCCCCACGCATAGTAGCTAAGTTGATATTTGTCATGGCTGGTGTACGGTGCAACAGAATGAAAGTATGTTTACACATTGTGAAATAAACACATATTTCCAGGTGGGTTTCTATTACTAAATACACAATTTAACTAATAACTACACTAATTAATGGTACAATAAGATAGTCATTCCTTCCATGTGCCCTTCGTGCGTTTAGGTATCTGCATGTAGTGATTGGTTTGCTGGCATTTCTCCCGCCACCACCCCATTCGGTCGCCCTAGAGCATAAGACCGAATGTCTGTGCCAC
>JAAAKQ030000011.1:69411-83836 GCA_010016005.3 Zanna intricata | reverse complement strand
GCTACAATTCATTCATCTCATTCCTCTGAAGATATACTTAATTGTGGTTCCGGAGGTTAAACAATAAAAAAAAAAAAAAAAAAAAAAAAAAAAAAAATATATACACATATGTAATAATGTCTATTAAATTACATATATACATTTTTAAAAGCACATAAAATTTTATTTCACTAATAACTTTTCATTTTTATATATATATATTTTTTTTTTTATTGGTATTACTGAATTGTTATTTATTGTAAAAAAAATTGTTACAATCACGGATTTTAATAAACTTAGAAAAAAGAAAGGAAACAGTTAAAAAAAAAAAGGAAAAAGGAGATGAAGTCTGATTCGAACCGATGTGCCTTCCCTTGCAAGTTCCAAATATTTCATTAATTAAAATTTCAACTTCGTGTAAGGAAGTAAAAACATTTTATAATATATTACTATAAAGCCTTTTATAAAGTATAATATTGTAATTACAGTGGCCTGCAACACAATAGATTACATTTAACCTAACTTATAAGCTTAGTTTTGTAATTGTGACAATCGGATATATAATAGTTTACGGATTATATGTACATAATATGATTAAAGTACAAGTTCAAGTTAGATGCAATAGCTGTTTAGGTCTAGTCCAAGGCCAAGCTAAAAACAATAATTTATTTACTATACAGGATATTAAATCGTTAAAATGACATCACTATTTATTTATACAAATAATACCGACACAAGCAATAATTACTATAGCGAATATTTTAACACATGAAAAATGCCATGCTTAACGGTACACAAACCCGGACCTTCCAATTGAAAAACAAGACTCTACCACCCAGCTACCGAAATCATTAATAATTATGGTTATATAATTTTACTTTTAAGGAAATATATACCTACGCGATAAATAATCGTTTAACAATAATTTAAATGTAGTTTTTTTATGTCCTAAATTGGTTAAAATATATTTCTATATCAATTTAAAATTCTAACGATATGTTTAGAAGTAATTAACGAAAGAACGCGAAAAACTACTCGCTATTCATTTCTTTTTTTACTTCCTTGTACTTTGTAATCCTGAAAAAATTTGGTTTTAAGATTTCAACGAAATATCAGTTTTGCCCCATCCCTGAATCCATTTTGACTAGTTTCGGCGTAAAGTCTAATACGTTTGTATGTATCTTGCATAGCTCAAAAACGATTTACCGTAAGATGTTGAAATTTTGGATTTAGGACTGTTGTATCATCTAGTAGTCCACCTCCTCTTTTGATTCCAATCGGCTGAACCAAAAGTGTCCAAAAAACCCCAAATTCCAAAAAAATAAGATTTTGGAACTTTTCTTAACTGCAGTAATGAGCGCCTCATTGAGACCTTTTGAATGATATCATAACTGGTTCTTATTTTCATTGGTTCCAGAGTTATGGCCGAATAAAATTTTAATTAATGAAATATTAGGATCTTACAAAGGTACACATCTGTTCTAATCAGATTCTTCTCCTTTTTTTAAGTTTTTTTTTTTTTAATTTGAACAAATTTATTTATTGATAAGTGTTAATCAGATTATAACATTTTTTTTTTACGATGAATAATAACAATAAAAAAAAGGAAAAAGAATTTGATGTACTTTTCATTAAAAAAAAAATGTGAATATGTAATTTAATAGGCTTACAAAAAAGAAGTGATGTAGTGTCCACATTAGATTTTTTTTACTGAGGTAATAATTTTAGCCCACCGGGTTAGTCTAGTGGTTAACGCGACATCGCAAATCAGCTGATTTCAAAGTCGAGAATTCTAAGGTTCAACTCCTAGTAAAAGTAGATATTTTTATACGGATTTGAATACTAGATCGTGGATACCAGTGTTCTTTGGTAGTTGGGTTTCAATTAACCACATTTCTCAGAAGTGGTCGATCTGAGATTGTACAAGACTACACTTCATTCACATTCATACCATCCTCATTCATCCTCTGAAGTAATACCTTACGGTGGTTCCAGAGGTTACACAGAAAAAGAAAGTTAAGGTTTTCCTATTTTATAAAGTTGAATATAACTTATTGATAGGTGATTTTATAAAAAATCGTTTGACGTATATTTTTCTGTTGTTTTTTTTTTTTTTTTCATTTTTTGATCCGTAAAATGATTATTATTTAGCTGATGGATAATCAAAGTTATACTTACGTAAGATATTTGTAATCCAAAACCGTTATGAGCACCACTAAGTTAAAAAACTAACTCTAATAGACTTGTATGTCGTCTACAAGCAAACAACAATTTCTCTTCTATTTAAAAGTGTATAAAATTATTATTTACTCATTTATAAAATGTAAATTATATTCTTGTTTTTGCCAACAGTTTAAGATAAATATAGGATTAGTGTATTTTAAGTAGTTAATATGATGGATTTAGTCGTATTTTAATAGAAAATTTAATTTTTGTGTTACGATAATTGTATCTTGGTTTTTTTTTGAGTCGCTTAAAAGCATGTTGCCGTTGAACTTATTTCTGTTCTGTCATCAAAGAGGTTTAAACGATTCGGTATCTTACCCTTTCACTCGCTCGTATGTTTTCGTTCTCCTTCTAAACTCTCTTCTTTGATCGCTGTTAAAATTGATGCGATGAGCTCGGCTCAAACTTAAGTAACGTCTGACATTACCGACTCTATTATTTACTTCGTATAAATCAACGGCATAATTCTCTTCTCAAGTATCATATCTATTTTGTGCTCTCTGTTAACTTTACTCTTTAACTTAACGATTCTTAGTCGGTAACATCGTTAAATATATTACGTCTAGAAACAAAATGATTTGTGAAAGATAGAATTATATAATTTATTTTTTTAAATGTTTTTAAGTCTGTTTTAAACATCACCAAATAACGTTAAATGTTTAATAAAACTTCAATATTATTTGTGCGACCTGAGAAAGTAGTGTAATTCTTAAAAGAGATCAAAGACATGACATCTGTGTGTCCCATCAAAGGTTTCTCTCTTACCCTTTCCGTATCTCTCCTTCATCATCAAACATTTACCCTCTTTTTTAATATATCCGTTTTCTCCCCTTTAATCCTTCTTGATCTATAAATAGATCTAGCTTCTAAACTTCTGATACATTAAAACAAGTACACCTACCGATGTTAATTTTTTTTTAATCTTACATTTTGCTTTATAAATAATAGAGATGTATGTGTGATACTGTGTGTACGATAAAGTGCGCACTATATCTATGTATTAAAAATATGACGTACACACTACATGACTTCCTTGCACGAAAATCCAAAAATAATACGATTCTACATTATAATTTTCAATTAATATTAGATAATCAGGTGTTTCACCAAATCTATTACATATACTCAGATGTAATGTCTTTTAAATTAATATATACACATTTTTAGAAGTGCATAAAATTCTATTACACCAATAACTTCTGTTTTTTTTTTTTTTTAATTTTTTTATTGTTATTGAATTATTATACATTGTAAAAAAATTTTTACAATCCCGGGTTAATAATTATTAATAAATAAATAAATTTAAAATAAAAAAAAGCTAAATAAAAATAAATTATAAAAAAATTTAAGGAAAAAAGGAGATAAAGCTTGGTTCGAATTGATGAGCTTTCGCTTGTAAGATCCAAATATTTATTAATTAAACTTTTATTTGGCTATAACTCTGGAACCAATGAAAATAAGTACAACTTATGATATATGGTTGAAAATCTTTCAATCAGGGCTTATGAATGTAGTTGAAAATCTAAATCTTTTGTGATTTTGGGCTTTTTCGGACATTTTCGGTTCACTCGAGTGGAATCAAAAGGAGAGGTGCACAACTAGATGTTACAACAGTCCTAAATAAAAAATTTCAACAATCTATGGTTAATCGTTTTTGAGTAATGCAAGATACGAACGTACATATGTACAAACTTATGCCGAAACTAGTTAAAATGGATTCAGGATGGTGGTCAAAATGGATATTTCTGTTGAAATCTGAAACCATAATTTTTCACAATATTTTCTTTACTTCATTCAAGGAAATAAAAACAAATTTTCTCCATTGATTTTACGCGACACATCCGTCACTGTGAACTTAACTAAAATCATATCTATATAACTCTAGGGTCCCGGGTTCGAATTCTAGTCAGACATGGAATTTTCACACACGCTACCAATCATTCATCTCATCCTTTGAAGCAATTTCTAACGGTGGTCCTTGAGGGTAAAAAAAATAATAAATGAATCAAAATAAATTTTTTTTTTTGTGCTATGTTAATACTTTACTTTACATTTTATTAATATAATTAATTCTCCAGTAAAATATTTTTTAATAACAATTTATTGTTGAATATTGAATGTTATTTTTGGTTCTATTTTATTATTTCTAGGCTTTAAATAAGGCTCTAAATTAATTTATAAAGAGAGTCTTAATAATATAATTGTGCTTTAAACATACTATAAACATCGTATAAACTAAAACTTAAACTATAAACATCGAATAAATTTATAAAGGTACAGAGACAGACTAATATAATTAGTATTTCCCATTATACAGAAAATATCAAATAAAAGTATTTGTCATTTTATTTCTTTAATTCTAATTGCAACGTGCTACATTATGACATTTAACAACGTGTCGTTATTGTAATACTCGTTTTGTTCCATTGTCTGTTAAGTAAGTTGCTTTATGCCGATGTTGGACGCGTGCAGTTCATATTTTTGTTGAAAAGGTCAATATTACAGCAATTATTTATGCATAAATAACTACGTATGAATACAGACCAGCTTTTTTTACTGGTAATACTTTTTTCTTTGCAATCTAATTTTGTCTTGAAAATAAAAATAAATTTTTATTCTTTAACTGCCCTTTATCAATTCTTAATATTAAAAAATTATTGAAAGAAGTTACGAGGCTCGGCTGATAAATTTTTCTCATATATGCGTAACATGGGAATGAAAAGAAATATTGGAAAGTAATAAAAAATGAATAAGTACAATACCTTAGCAAAAAAAATGCAGTATTTATTTTTCAATATAATCCCCGTTTACACTGATACACTTTTCCCAACGTGTTAAAAGTTTTTGCACTCCGTCACTGAAAAATTTTGGCGGTCTTTCTCGGATCCAAGTGATCACTGCTTCCTTCACCTCATTGTCGGTGGTGTAATATCACCTTTCAGATCCGTCTTGAGATGAGGAAAGAAATGGAAGTTGAACGGACCCGAATCCGGCGAGTATGGCGAATACGGAATAGGCTCAAACTTCAGCTTGCGGAGAGCCATCAGAGAGTTTGCGAGGTACCCATCGTGCACAAATTTTACGGTAACCCGATTGTTCGATAATAGGTACTAGTAGTTCTTTAGATATGCTTTTATAGAGAGCGATAGATTGCTGGGTTATTAGCCGAAGCAATTCATCCTTTTCTTTTCGATGCTTCTCGACAGTCATAGAAAATGGTTGTCTGCTGCGAGATGCGTCCCCAATTATCGCTTTACCGGCTTCAGATTCGCATAATTTCAATGTCTACCTACTCATAATACTCCTGTCAACAGTTTCACTACAATAAACCGCTTTTAAATTATGAAAAATATTCATAGGATTTACATTTTCTGCTGTTAAAAATTCGGTCACTGGAAGCTATTTTAATTGTGTTGGCATATTGACTGTACTCGGCTCCATTTTATCTGCTACTGAAAACATACAGGTAAACGGATTTCAACGCATTATCGGAGGTTTGTAGAGGGGATTTTGGCTACCATGTGTTGCTACGCCCTACTCGATACTACTTTATGTTTCCGTTTAGCACGCTAGTGTACAAAATTTATCAGCCGAGCTTCGTACAATAAGAAAGTAAGTGTATTGTATTTAACTTGACAGCGAGGAAACTTTTTGTAAAACATAATAATTGCTAATAATAATGTTCGAAACGACACAGATGGTTAAAAGCTAGCCTTCCAGTTCGGGTGTTTGAGCCTGTTGTATTTTAATAATACCAGTTCCTCGATATTGCTGCTAGTCGTCATTTTGTTGTCATTTAATAAACAACATATCTTGGTTTACTGGATATGTATATAATAAAGTACTATGAATTACACGTACAAGAATGCAACAGCCCAAGCGCTTTGTATCAATAAAGTTTCCCGTTTGATATCTGCAGATTCCCTCTTGATAAAGGAATAGGTCTATTCAATTTTTTTTTAAATTCTTAAAAAGTATAAACATCTGACTTAAAAATTTTTTTTACAATATGAAAAATCGATAATTGCAGGATTTGAAACTCTAAAATAATAGAGAATACTGTGTCATTGTTTTTAGATTAATTACATGCTTCAGTAAAAGATACTTAATTTTTTAAGTATTAGAAAAAGATAAAAAAAAAAGTGCTTTAAACGAGTGTGCGTTGGATGGGGCGGAGATATAAACAATAAACTAAATGGAATGAACTTTCTAATGAAATAATTCTTATATTCATTTTTCTATGAACTTCTTGTATAATTTAAGCCAAAATTTATTTTCCGAGCGAGGTGAGCTGAGGAGAAAAGCAACGAAGAGAAAGTTTCGGTAGTAATTCATCGTCATCGTATAAAAATTTAGTATTCCTTCCACCCTTATTCCGATCTTGGCTACTGTGCAGTAGACAAATCAATTGATACTATTGTTGATTTTTTTAATATTTTTAATATGATGACAACTACAAAAAGTTTAAATTTGAAGAAGAGTTGAAAAAGTACTATTTTTCAGTCTGGTTTTTTAAGAATATAATTTATTGTTTGCTTGCTCGGTGCTTACGTCGGTGATTGCGATCCCGCATTGCCTGGGCTTTGCGCAGAGGCTTCATTTAAATAAAATAATGATAGATTCTCTCATTTTATAAACCCTTACACTTCATTAAACCCTTAAACTTACACTTCATTAAATTTTCTTTACTCAGGTCTACAAGAAATTTTGCCAAGTAACAGCAATTGTTGTGCAATCTAATCTACATCATTTCGCCTTGAAAGTGAAATTCATTTTACACTCATATGACTTAAAACAGGCGTTAAGTTCATCGGGGTTGGCGGAAAGCATCCCAACCCCCGTAAGGGAAGACCTTGTGGCGATTCTGTTCGTCACACTCCCCGTTCCTAGCCCTGATGGGCTTTAACGGAGATAGGTAGACCATCTAACTGATTACATATCACAGTCATCAGCCAGGCCTCAGTCAGAATGTAACCGTTGCAAATGCCTCCGTAGACATTTACATCAGTGAATTTTAACTCAGCCTTTGCCTTTTTTGGAACATCTCTCTTACCGGTTAACTCTGCGCGCAGTTCGCGAAAGCGCGCCTAGTGCAATTTTAAATAAACAAGCTATGAGTGACTGTAAATGGCTTGTATACCGAAAGAAAGTGTCTATATCAAACAAAGCACACCATAAAAGCGTTGATCGCACCAACCTAGTTCCCTTAACTGATCTCAAATGATAAAATGAAAGCCTGTAACTTAATTTCTAAGTACGGAGTCAGCTCCATCTCAGAGTCCCGCGTGATATTTACTGCATCACATTAATAAATTGCCCTCGTCAAGATGGTGCTACATCTCTAGGCTGCATGGACTACTATACCGTCAGAATAGTTCAGTCACCATCCCGCCGATAGCTATACTGTTACTTATTTAATAAACTACCCGGAATTATGGGCAGGTTTGACAAAATTTCCTACCAGAGATCAACAGCATTGCCCATAACTCGCCAAGATATACGTATCTTGCAAAGTGCAATCAAGCGTTTCTAGCGCTCTTTTGTGAGCCGTGGTGCATTTGTTCCAAATGATTACTTTGTACTGCTTGAGCCCTTGCGATTGACCGGAGTCTTTGCTGATGTTGCAAACGGGCTAGTCTGAAACCTACAGTTTCGGTGATAATGTCAGAGCTGAATGTGCCGTTCGACTGTCAGCTAATAGTGTAGATGGTATTCAAGATGACGCCATAATCAAGGCGACTTCATTTCTTTGGTGGATCTCAGAAATGTTTTTTCATTCCAAGTGTCCAGGAAACAGAGTCCACCATTTCCAGCCTGAATAAGGCTTAGAATAGTATCATACGCTTGCCTCTGATCTGTGACCGACAGAAGTCTATTATCTTCAAGAAACATTTGGAGAACATTAATTTCGTAGTTCCTTTCCCACCAAATATCTATAATTAAGACTTATTTATCGTTAACTTTGGGCATCTGTAAGTCGAACTATACGTCGAAGAGGATTTGCCGTCGATAGAGATTAAAACCTGTAAAGGTGTGGCTCATAAAAATAACCTCTATCCCCTATCATTGTAATTTTTACCAAATTCAATTCGTAACTCCTCTCATTAATCTTAAAAGTCTTTATTTCTTACATCATCAATGCTTATAATTTCACAGTTTGCATTTTTTTTTGTCCCCTCTGGGTCGGATCTCCAATTAAGTATGTCACAACCCAGAGGGGAACAACTCACTGCTGTGGGATGCTGCAGTGGGAAACAGGATTCAGAAAAATTTCTTTATCTTTATTGTTCTCTCAAGTTTGGGGCTACTTTGATTTCTCTTTTGGGATCAGGGACTTCTTTTTTACTCTTTTTTTTTTCTTTTTCTTTCTTCCCCTTCTCCTGATTTGGGAATGGATCTTGTTTGAGTGATGTACATCCTGCCCCCAGAGTCAGGGCTATATGGAGTCTCCAGTCGCTCATCGGAACGACACACCTCGGCATGCCGCAACTCCCGAGTGGGGCTGTCCACCCGTTTCCCGGGGGCCGCAACAGTGTCCCGCTGTCTGTCCAGTTGCTCCTTGCCTCTGAACATCCTTACAACTACATTTTCAATTTCCCTCCAGGCCTCTCTCGAGGATAACATATAGTGCACCAGGATGTCCGGTGAGAGCCTTCCAATCTCTGTGGTCCTCCTCAAAGCGTCCTATTTAGGACAGTGAAACATCATGTGTTTTGGTGTATCCTCGTCTTGACAGTAGGAGCAAGAAGCTGTCTCCCTTAACCTGAATCTGTAAAGATATGAATTAAAGCACCCATGACCTAAAACTAATAACTGGGTCAAGTAATACCCTGTGTCGTTATGTGCACACTCCTGCTATTATCTAAGGTCAGGACGGTGCATTTCTATTTATGTACTACTTAAAAATCAACCAAGAAAACTAAGTAGAAGCGGGCACTTTTTATGTTTTTCTTCCTTGCACGAAGTAAAGAAAGTATTGTGATCGCGATTAATTTCGGTTTTCAGATTTCAACGGAAATATCCATTTTGACCATTCCTGAATTCATTTTGACTAGTTTCTGTGTGACGTCTGTACGTAAGTACGTATCTCGTATAACTCAAAAACAATTAGCTGTAAGATGTTGAAATTTTGGATTTAGGACTGTTTAAACACCTAGTTGTGCACCTCCCCTTCACACGATTGCAATCAACTGGACTAAAAGTGACCAATAAGCCCAAAATGGACTTCTGCTTAACTGCAGTAATAAGCCATCATTGAGAGCTTTCCAAAAATATATCATAAATATATCATTGGTTCCTGAGTTCCTTAAGTTCTTGAGCCAAACAAAATGTTAATTTATGAAATATTTGGATCTTACAACGGAAGGCACATCGGTTCGAATCAGACTTCGTCTCCTTTTTTTTTTTTTTTTAATTTAAATATATTGATTTATTAATAATTAGTAACCTCTGCTTGTAAAAATGTTTTACAATAAAAAGCAATAAAAAAAGAATCAGAAATTATTAATGAAATAAAATTTTATGTACTTTTCATTAAAAAAAAAAAAAAAGTGTATATGTAATTTAATAGAGGTATACGGAAATCATGTAGTCTCCAGGTCAAATTTATAATCTTTTTTACAGAAGCACACCTACATACACATGAATCTGGGTGGCGATTCACTTATTTGATCCATATACTACCATTCGAAAATTGGGGTTCAGATACATAAGTTCTGCTTATTATGTTACGTTTATCAACGATGCATACGATCAACGATAACACCGTTGCTATAGATTGAATAATAATCTTGTAACTAAATCTGCTAATCACCACTCAGTATTATAGTTGGTTATAGTTTTCGTGAGCGTAATTTTGAATAACGCATTAAGTCTAAACACATATGTGAGAGGAAACTATACAAATTTAAAATGTAGGCTACAGTAAGTTTTATTTCATTTTATCTATTACATCTTTCTTCTTTTCTATCTCTCTATTACATATGACTGAAACTCCTTTAGGCAACATAATAGTGTTTTTGTAATTCAACAAAGAAATTTAATGGTATTAACAAAGGAAATAGCTTTTCTATAATAAACTTTGTTCATTAGTTATCTAATCATTCATATATATATATAAAACTGACGCACAAACATACGCTCACGCTGATAAAAAAAAGTATATATAAGTATAAACATCATACAATTTTATGAAAAGTAAAGTTAAAAGTAATGAAATGATCCAAAACACCTATCACGTTTCTATATATTAATTAATTATAAACGGGATGATGTCGTTCAAAGCAAAGTCTGAACTGAGCTTTAAAAGCAAGTAAGTTATCATCGAGTCAAAGTAATCCGCATGCATACATTTCCTTCATTATATTATGCGAGTTCCGCATCGCATCGAGATCAAAGGACGGCGGTTTTCAAACCTAAAAGCTCTTAGATCTATCTGTAATTACATTTGGTGGAGTTCATCTCAGATGCTATCCTGAGCGACTTAGACACCATCCTTCTGCCTGTCTTAGTCGCATCGTTTTATCCCCGCTTGCTCTCCGTGATGAACTGATCTCTTCCTCTACTTTATTTTCCCCCGTTCCACTTCTCTTTCTGTTGTAACTCTTTAAACATCGTACAGTTTGCATCATTATTTTAATATATATATATTTTTCTTTTTCAAAGTAAGAATATATTTAGATTCAGTATACCCTTTCTATCCTACCGATTCGACCTTACGTTCGACTTGAATGTATTTATTATTTATTACAATCATTAATATTTTTACGAACGTAATAAATCTACTTTCTTTTGATACTCTAGTATTATTTTCACATCAGTATAGATAATAAATAAAAAATGGACCGCCCAGAATCGGTTACTGTCGTTAATATCACGACATAATAATATGCTACTAACAGTATATGACAAATATGTATACTAGTTGATTATTTCCATAAATTCCAAAATATACGAGAAGAAAATAGCAGCGTTAAATTCTTCTTTAAATTTAAACTTTTTAAAATCGACTATTTATTTGAAAAAATAAGTAACTACTAACTTACTAATTCTAATTTTCCTTGTATAAATATACGTTTTCATTATCCCTGAATCCATTTTGACTAGTTTCGAGGTGACGTCTGTAAGTACGTACTTATCTATTCTCGCATTACTTAAAAACGATTAGCCGTAGAATGTTGACATTTTCGATTTAGGACTGTTGTAACATCTAGTTGTGCTTTTCCCCTTTTGATTTCAGTCGAGTGAACCAAAAGTAATACGGGTAAGTAAAAATAGTACGATTCTAAGTTATAATTTTCAATTAATATTAAATAATCAGATGTTTCACCAAATCTACTACATATACACATATTTATGTAATAATTGCTATTAAATGACATATACACATTTTTAAAAGTACAAAAAATTTTATTTAATAACTTTAAACTAGTAACTAACAACTTTTAATTTTTTCGTGTATATGTGTGTAAGAGTGTGTGTGTGTGTGTGTGTGTGTGTGTGTGTGTGTGTGTGTGTATTATTGTTTTTACTGAATTATTATTTATTGTAAAACTTTTTTTACAGTCGTGGGTTAGTAATTATTAATAAATCACTATATTTAAAATAAACAACGTTATAAAAAGAAAAAGAGATACAGCTGATTAGAACCGGTGTGCCTTCCCTTGTAAGAACCAAATATTTTATTAATTAAAATTTTTAATATTTTCTTCGCTATAACTCTGGAACCAATAAAAAACCATAACTCTGGAAAATAATTACCAGTTATGATATATCATTGAAAAGCTCTCTATGAGGGCTTATTACTGCTGTTAAGAAATCCATTTTTTTTTTTTTGGATTTTGGACTTTTTTGACATTTTTGGTTCAGTACATTGCAATCAAAAGGGAGGTGCACAACTAGATGTTACAACAGTCCTAAATCAAAAATTTCAACAACCTACGGCTAATCGTTTTTGAGTTTTGCAAGATACGTACAGACGTAGGTATTTACTACATACATATGAATAGAAGTCACACCGAAACTAGTCAAAATGGATTCATGGTTGGTCAAAATGGATATTTCCGTTGAAATCTAAAAACCTAAATTTTTCGTGATTACACAAGGAAGTAAAAATGAGAGAGAGGCTCAAGGGTACGGAAAAGGAACGGGAGGTAAGATTTGAAAATTTGTCTGCTGAGAAACCACAACCACTAGAAGAAATCTCAAGACCGCCTTCATGTACCAGGAAGCATCTCTCCTGCAATCCCATGGAAGATCGGGAGAATCGTTTTTACGTAGAAGTTAAACTGCCACCGAAGAAAAAATACAGGATTCTTTAAAGAACGAGTACTCTCGTCCCCCGAATTTTATGTATTGCAGAAGTATCCGACTAAACCGTAAATTGTTCACTTAAACCCTCACAGAAGGTATCATTTTTGATCTTAAGAGCAGAGTTATCGCTTAAGCTTTATATGAATAAAATAATTAGTCTTTGAATAATTATTTATTTATAGGAATTCATTTCTTGTCAATGAATCTTTAAAAATATTTGCCTAGTCTTAGAATAATTTTGAACTGAAATGTAATCGCAAGCATCTTCCTTTTTTAAGAAATTATTTTCTGAAATTCTATTAAAAAAACTATTAGCCCAAATTTGAATACAAAATACACAAAACAAATAACATAGATACTTAAAAAAAAAAAAAAAAAAAAAAAAAAACATAAAAAATTTGATTAATGTTGCTAAATAATGTAATAAACATTACGAGAAGTTATTGCTACTGATGAAATACATCGCATACATTGATGAGAAGTTATACGACGTGATACAAGAATATGAACAAAAAAAAATTCGGAGTGGGGAACATATCTTAACGGGATAAAATAATATGATGTAATTTTTTAATGGTCCTGAAGTAATGATAATAATAATTGTTAAACATTTTGCTTATGATAAAAAACCGGTCGTTTAAACGTGCAATTAAGTAGAAGAAAAGTAATTAATTTATTGTATGTTGCATATTTTTTAAAATAAATTGAAGCAGCTGATAATTTTGGTCGATTGTTTCAGACTGATTAATTTGACGACCTCATTTTTAAAATTTTTTTGAACTTAGTTCATAACATAAGTATTTATAAATCATGACTAATTCTATAATCATTTATAAAGATTATATAAATTAAATGTATATATAAAAACATTTAATTTTACAAACATGTAAATCGTAAATAACGAGAATTTCTGTAAATAACTGACATTACTCATTTTGTACTAAAATAACAAATGAACGGTACAGCTTATCGAAAGAATAAAGTGAAGATTAGAATGAAGTAAAAATCAAATCTAACGATTATAATTAATCGTTAAACTTTTAGATAAAGCCAAAACAATCTTACTTTATTAGCGGTACGCTACTTTGTAAGCACTGACTGCTCCAGGAATTCCTGAAATCATAGTTGTTGATTTTCGAATAAGTACATCCACTGTAATCCTTTTTTATATTATTTCATTTTATTTTTTTTTTATAAATTATTTTACTATTTGCCAGCGGTGATTCAAGCAATGAGGGCTAATAGCCAAGGGGTACTTTAAAACAGCTGCACAAGCAATTTAAAAAGGAACAGATTGTGAAAAATCATTAAATGTCGCTTTACGTCTTTGGTATACAAGAAAAAGAAATTACTGTAAAATTTCATAAAAATCAGGAAACATGTTTGATCGTGACTGTTTCACAAACCCAGACAAAATGCCAAGAAATGTTGAGTTAAACGGTCAGATAAACGATTCTCACTGCCTTCAACATTTTTACTTTTTTATTAGCTTTACCTAGTTGAACCACTTCCAAACTGCTGCTTGGAAAAATTCTTTTATATTAGTTGAGTAGAACACCCACTATTACTTATGGATGTAGATCAGGTGGGGTAAAATTTACATCCCATTAAGATATAAAAACTACAATCCTGTATTAAAACTTATTTTATATTATAGTTTTGCTATTTTCACTTCTTAAATTAACCGCCAGAATGTGTTGCATGCTAAGAGGCTGTGCTAACTAATTTTGCACATATGCGTAGCACAAATAGCGTGGGAATGAAAAGAGATATTGGAAAGAAATAAAAAATGAATAAAAGTATAATACCTGAGCTACAAATCAAATTATTATTTTGAAATTACTCATAGATATTTATAATAGAAAGCAGAAACAGATGATTATTTCTTTTATTGATTTCAAAAAAGCGT
>JAAAKQ030000011.1:51630-67604 GCA_010016005.3 Zanna intricata | reverse complement strand
AAAAAAAAAAATTAAAAAAAAACCAGATAGATGCAAGAGGTGAACCATGGTGACCTGGCAGGGCCAAGGAGGCAATCCAATTGCTGAGAATGCCGCTGGGTCTGGAGCATACGCAAGAGTGTTTTGGATCGGGATACTTCTGATGATGCATGGGGACCCCTCGAGGTGTGAGAGGGGTGTGCACATGGTGGGGGAGGGCTGGATGTGTGGAATGTAGATTTGACCCTCAGTAATGATAGGTGCAAGGGCCGGGAAGGGCAATTCTCTGGAGGAGTGGCTCTTCAGCCCCTCCAGAAGCGGGAGTAAAGGGGTCTCAATGAAACCAAGGAACCCCAATGGGGGTCCAGTTTCCAGACCTGAGCTGGGGGGGGGGGTTGTAGTTAATCTGTTGCCACAACATTCCACACCGACTGTATAATGCCTAACGATGGATCCAGTTACCTTGGAGGTGTTAATAAAAAAAAAAATGTACTCAGTTGTTTGCTAGTGTTACTAATGTATAACAATGTAATTATATTCTATGTGATTTAAAAAAAAATACATTTTTTTCAAGTAATAATTTACAACATACAATTCATAAAAAATATTTATTAAAGTAAAAATACTTTTCATTTAAGTAAACCACCATTCTTTTAAAAATTTAAAGGTAACATAATTCAAGAAAGATAAAAAGAAACATTTTCAGTACAACAAAAAGATGTTGAGTGTATTTGTTTCTTGTGATAAATGCTGTGATTGAATAAAACCTACTTTATGAAGGTTAATGTGTGGTTATTAACAATTTCTAAACTTAAATAAAATATATTTTTTCATGGTAATGTAAAAAAAAACTTTATTTTTACATTATATTGAAATTTAAAATATATACTATACTCAAACATAGAAATAAAATATATTTTTTCATGGTAATGTAAAAAAAAACTTTATTTTTACATTATATTGAAATTTAAAATATATACTATACTCAAACATATATAAAATGAACTTGAATAATCTGAAGGCATGTTATGAAATTTTTAATCAATTTTGTGAAAACTTGACTATAAAAATGGGTTATGAAAAATGCCATACCTGACCAGGATTCAAAACCGCAATCACCAGATGAAAGGCTGAGAGGCTACCACTCCGCCACAGAGACCAGCAATTTAATGAAACACTAATTATTTTTTTAAATAAAATAAATCTTTTTATATTTAAAAGTATGTAGAAAATATTTCTCTAACATTTTTTGATTGAAAGTAAATCTATCAGAGTTTATTACAAGATAGAAAGAAAATGTTATGAAAATATTGATGGCTATATACCATTATAAGAATTATCAAACATAATGTTAGTCTAAATCTCTCTGAAATTCATTAGTATGTTGTCATGCTTATGTGTTCTTACTGTTAAAATTTACAAGCTGACTTGGTAACAGCTTGTAACAAAAAAAAAACAGATTTCCTCAACATGTGAATCCATTTACGCATGGTATTTTACCTTAACGTGAGAAGCAAATAGGTAGTTAGGTGAATTTCCCCCAATCGACATATTAAACAGTTTCTTTCTGAACATAGTAATATTTGAGATAGGTTGGCCCAGATTTGGTTTGATTAATTCAGGCTTGTGGAGTGTAGGGCCATTGATGATGTGCATCATGTCTTATATGTCTGCTCCAGGTATGACGGAAGTACAAAAGTAGCTAGAGAGCTTGTGAGGATCAATTGTGGTTTTGATCAGCAAGTTAATTCGAAAACCGAAAGGGAATGGAACATAACTGTTGTTTCCTTAGATTCTTAGTCCTGTGGAACATAGCGGTCTCATGCTGTTATAGATGTACAGATAGAATAGCAACCTGGGTAGCTAGGGCCTGCCTGGGTGCTTAGTTCGCTACACCACGATAGATGTTTGGCATCAAGCCCCACTTAGCTAAGATATTTGCTGTTAGGATGAGAATGAATGTGTGGAGAAGTCTGTGATGGAGCTGTGGTGTGGGAAGGTATAGGCATTGACTTTGCTCCCAAAAGCAGACCAGAGCAGAGAGAGATAGGATATGTTTTCATTAGAGGCTTATTAAATTGTGAATCTTTGATTAAATTGAATTGTAATATACAATTTTTGTTGTGAACAATACTTGTTTTGCTAGCGTGAGGATATTATTTTTGGTGTTTAAAGACACAATCATGTAAAGTGAATCTACATACCATATACAATTTCAAAATAATGGCTTCTTTCATATCAAGTTCATCATTGTGCACAATATTGGAAAGTACTGTTTGCTGGAAACAGTATTTCCAGGAAAAAGGATGGGAAAAAGATTGAGAAATGCAAACTGCAGACTGTATTTCAGCTTGTATTGGCATTCCAAGAAGGAATATATCACAATCAATGAGAGAGAAGCTTTTTTTTACATGCACCACTTGCATAATCTCATGATTTAATTTTGTTTTCATTAAAATACTCATAATTTAAAAATCTGACACATGATTTCAATGTATTTTTAAAAGGATTGACATTCAAAAAGCTTTCAGGATTTTAGATTTTTATATTGTTCTTATAACATGTTTTATAATACTCTAGAATTAAAGATTTTTTTTTTTGACTACTATTAATTTCAAAATATCAAGAAAATATATATAAATATTTATTTTATGTAAAAAAAAAACCTCATAGAAACCTTACAGACATGTTCTAAAGAACTACACAGATAAAGATTACCTTGCAGTGTTAATAAAAACTGCTACATTTATTACATAAAACAAAATCCACCTACAACCAATTTCAATCCAGTTAGACTGAACTGAAAAGAGTACAAGATTGAATTCAGAAATTTTAACAACAGTGACACTATTAAATTCTATATTGGAAATGCTCATATATTATGTAAATGTTTCACAAAGCCCATTAGTCAAAGAGTTAATGCTTTCGCTTTGAAGAATTTAAAAGAAACTTTAAGCTTATTAATATTTATCACCAACATATATTCTCATCTGAAATTTTTATAATCTATTGAAGATCCCTCAAAAAGTCAAAACAAATAAGTTATAAAAATATGCTGTAATATCTTGTTTGGCATCCATAAACAGGAATCATGTAGACCAGTAATTGATAAATTAAAAAATGCAATTAATTTATATGTTTGTGCATATGAATGGAAATATTTTTTTTTGGTAAAAATAAAAATAGTAATTTATTCCAAAAAAGAAAAAAATATTCCCAACTCTAATGAATCTGACAGAACAAATATTTTTGTGTACCTCAGCACAATGATTTTGTAGTATAATTAAGCCTTTTATAGTATTTTATATATTTATAGATTTTATAGTGTAATTATAGATTTTTATAATTTAATTTTATAGATTTTATAGTATAATTAAGCCTTATTAAGTTTCAAATATAATTTTTAATAAATTACTGACTCATTTGAAAAGATCTTTACATCAATTTATTTTAAATAAAAATGAAAGATTTTATCTAAAAGAAACAAAGTTACTCGTAGATAAGATTTTAAAAATAATAATTTTAGATAAGTTTTTAAATAAATGAGAAACTCTTAACTTTATTCATCTACATTTCATAATAAGTGCTTTAAAAATGTATATATTCACAAATATTTCACAATAATATGTGTATATTCAAATCAGACTAATTAATAACTTTTAAATTATTTGTTTTGTATCATCTATTTTATTTGTACATTATCTTCACATATTTGATTTACTTTATGAATTTATCATTCTAATAATTAATGTGGACCTTAACCACTTCTACTTTATATTTTATATCATTTATGAACTTTATAATGCTATTCTGATGAAGATTTTACCAATAGTTTTCACTGTTTGATTCACTGCTGCAGTAGTATCTTTTTCTTGCTGCAGTAGTCTCCTTCAAAAAGACTGATGAAAGAGTAGTACAATGTATGGAAAAGATCTTGTAGAAGTTTATTGTGTTTCAGATCACATGATAAAAATGTAATCTAAACTTTCATAGAATAGATTTATAAAACTTTATACCATCTAAATTATCAATTATCAAATTATTTCACAGATAGATATTTCAAGATATAATTATTTTTTATTGTATTTAAATTATTTCACTATCTAAATATTAATTGTATGGTAGTTCTGAAACAATTATTGTTCTTTTCAGAGCAGTATTTGCAATATAAGAAATTGAGTCATTTAAGTATAATAAATGTAAATAAACATAAATAATGTACAATGAGATCCAGAATCAATACATTGGATTAATATGAAATAAAAAATGAAAAAGTTAAAACAAAAATAATTACCTTTATAACAGAATATAGGTACACAAAGAGGTAATGAAATCATTACTAACAGAGAAATAAACTTATCTTTTTGTACTCCAGCCTTTCACCATAGCTGTAACAAAGACTGGAGCAGATTTTTAATATAGCCGTTTCTATTATGAAACACTATAAATATATATACAACTCCAACTTAGCAGGGAAAAATAAAGATAAATAATATAATAAAAATTTGGTAATAAATAACCCAAAAATAAAATTTTCAACTTAGCAGGAGAAATGAACATTAGGGATGTAATAAAAATAAAATTACATAACATTCTCAGTAACCAGAATGTACACAAGTTGACTTCTCTTTTACTGTTTAGCCTCTGGAATCACAATCACCATAAGTTATAACATCAGAGGATGAATGATGATGATATTTATGAATGTAAATGAAGTGTAATCTTGTACAATCTCAGATCGACCAATCCTGAGATGAGTAAAGGTGAAACCCAACCACCAAATGTATCCATGATCTAGTACTCAAATCCATATAAAAGTAACTGCCTTTACTAAGACTTGAACCTTAAAACTCTTGACTTTGAAATTAGCTGAATTGCGATGATGAGTTCACCACAAGACCAACCCGGTGGGTTACAGAAGTTGGATGTCAGTTATACAAAATTACACAAGAACTAAGTTACAGAATTTGGCAGTTAAGTTTGTTTGACTTATTCAAAAGTTAATAATCTTGGCATATGCTGTGTTCACTATGCTGATTGTACATATACAAAAAAAAAGCATTCGTGGTTAGGTTTTGGTCATGGTTGTGTCTAAAGTTAAGATTAAGTTAAAGTTAGATTAAGTAACTAACCATTTCGTGTATTGAACTTCGATGATATCTACATAATCTAATGCTCATTTTGCTTGCAATCTCATCTAATTAACTTTAAAAATGAAACTGGCTTACTTAAAATGTAAACACAAGTAAAATTAAAAACGTATAAACTTACAATGACACAAATTTAAAACATTACCCTGGCTGCTATGGGAAAATGTAATTTTTTTAATTTTTCATTTAAAATCTTTAAAAGTCAAAAACCACAACTCTTTTTTTGTTTATTTATAATCAGCACAGTGAATACAAAAACATATGCCAGCATTATTGTATGCATGTCATCTTTCTAAATAATTACAGTTTCAACTTGGCAGGAAAAATAAACGTAAAGATTATAATAAGAAATCAATTTACATGTAAATTGCTATAACAGTCTTAGCAACCAGAATTTACGCAAGTCAAACCTCATAAAAAATAAATTAAATGTTAATGAACAGACACCAAATACTGATTCGCCCTTTGACACCAAATACTGATACTTGTAGTGTTCTGGCAACATCAAAAACACTAACATGCATTACATATTAAAGATGGGTTACACTGCAATCTGAAATATATTTTCAAGAGTGGGTTTTTTGTCCATGTAATGGACAAGTCCTGAACATCTGCAACAATTTGAAATGTATTACTTGTAATTGATTAATGTTTCATGGACACTCAGATAAGAAAGAACTGTACAGTGGCAATATTAAAATAAAATCATTTCATCAGCTTCAACTAATAGCATCCAGTCTCTGGGACAAGTAGTTACTGAAGCATTTAAATTACCAATAAAATGTGCACAAAGATTATTATTAGTCACAGTTTTAAATTATAGTAGTTTTAATTTGTGATTGGACTGAAGAAAATAATAATCTGTTTGTATTTTAAAAGTTCTTTTTAATAACTTGTCATACTTGCTTTCATATTGTGCAAGTGCTCACAAATGGAAATGAAATAAAAAACCAGAAAGTAAAATATAATCAATGATTTATCAACATTTAGTGGCTGTGAATTATTATGTATAAAGATACATATAAGAAGAAAAAGAGTGCCAATGGAAAAAACTTGGAGAGAAGTATGAAAAAGACACCCGAAGGAAAGAATTTAAATAGTTGGTAGAGATCAGTTAGGAATAAAAGATAAGAACATTTGAAAAATCCTATTATAATTATTTTGTTTTGTTTTTATCATAGAAGAAAACTATTAAATAAGAATAACATATTCAGGTAAATGTGGAAATTGGATTGATAAATTTGATGCATTTCTTTTTGGAATCTATTACATGTTCTTGAGCAATATTTTGATTTCTGGAGGATAATATTTTCTCATTCTGGAGAAGCTGCACAAGGTTTATGTGATCATATGAAGGCTGTCTTTGGAATTGGGTGGCTGTACAATAAGCTTACTGACTGTGTTGAAATGCCTTATCAGGTAGAGTCAAGCTTCCAATCATTGCTATCAGGTAAAGCCAAGCCTGCTAATCTTTAATACAAAACAGTTTCAACAAGGCATAGCAACAAAGGTGAACATTAGTGAATTAGCAGCAAACAAAAAAAAAAATTGCTAAATCTGATAACCTTTATACCAGAAAGTCACATTTCCCGGCACACCTGTGGAAAATAAAATTATGCAATAAAAAGGTAGATCCATTGTTTCACTTCTGCATCTTTATGTTCTTATCAGATTTATATCTAAATTTTATTTAGATCTGGGCAAGTAACTATATCTTTAATTATGTCTGCTTTGTTATGAATTTCATTTCCATACTGGTGTTCAATTATTAAAACTACTTAAAAAAAAAAAAAAAAACTGACTGAATATTCAGAATATAGAAAAAACTTATTGTTGAACTAATAAATCAAGAATTTGACTATGTAAGGGAACAATAACTTACAATTAAAATTTTAAAAAATATATAATTTAATTCATAGTTTTCTAATTATAACTTAAATTCTTTAGTAGAACCTGTAATAAAAAAAAAAATGTTATTGAACAGCTTATTCAAGTTCCCTCCATAAAAATAAAATACCTAAATTTTTATAATTTGTAGTAAAATTGTAAAAATTGAGTGTGTAATATTGATCTATGCTTCACAAAACTATTTTAAAAACAATTCAACAAAAGGATGGTATCCTTTTTTACAGAAGAAATTTCATGATGTAGTTTTCAATAAAGAAATATTGTAAATAGTTAAGAATGCAGTTCCTGCATTTTATTAAAAAATTATCTATTTTGTCAATTATAAATTTCTGTAATATTTTATTGTGAATTATTTTTGTAATTTATAGGTTCACTAGGTTTTATATTATATTTACTTTAACGAACTTTTTAAGCTAATATTTGTTTAATTTAAAATCATTTTAAACCTACATTAAATAACAAAATAAAAAATATGTAAATCTAATTTCTAATGATCAAGTAATACTTAGGAAATCTGTTACACTGATAAGTTAAAAAAAAAATTGAGTGTTCATATGTTAAACTAATCCTAAATGCTTAAATAATATATGGAAAATCTGTTACATTATAGTTTTGAAAAGATACAAAGTATTCTACGTAAACTCAGTTTATTTTTTTCTAAAATGTTGACGGTAATAATATTTACAAACCACTGATAATTTTGAAAGCAGGTGTGGTTTGATTACAAGTTCAACCACAATCCAATAGGCAGCAGCACTAAACCAATTTCCACCAATCAGATGGCAAGTTGGTTTCTGAATACAATCAAGAACATGAATACTTGTGTCACGAAATCGTTGCTACAAAAATCTTAGCAGGTAAGTGTGATAAAAATGTTTACCTTCTTTCAGGTATAATAAAATCACAGTCAGATAAGTGTATGAGTTAGTGATAACTAGTAAGTATCAAAGTGCCATGTTTGTTTCGTCTGCTAAACTAGCTAATGCGCAGACTCGAGCAACATGGCGACATCAAGAGGCAAAGGGCCTGTACCTTTGGTAAGCAAGCAATCGATCGATAATCATGAATGGCGGCATGGTATTATACTAGATGAGTTTATCCAACCTGGTGCTGTACCTGAAGCTTCCCAGAGGCCGATCAGAGTCCAAAGTGCTTCCAGTGAATCTTGTTATTATCCAACAGCTAGCTGAGACATGAATTCCTGTTGAAATGGCCCTCTCTTCACGCAGGTGCGTACGCAGCCGTAGTCTCTTATTTTAACTGGGCCTGCTCAGATCACAGAGAAGAGCCGCGCGATTCCCTGTCGGCTCAATTACGTGCTTTCAATGAATGGCACGATGAGTACGTTTGTTTCTAATAACACCATACTCATTAACAAACGTTCTCTTGAACGTGGGATTTTATAATTTATGCTGTTTTTATCCACTTAATTTTAGTAGTTTGGAGACATTTTCTCCATCTTAAATGCCGAATAAATGAGGGTGTGTACATTCCTGTATATAGGATAAAGTACATGCTTTCATTATTTATAAAATATTATTTTTTGTGCTTAAGGGTACTTAAGATTTTATATTACGATTTGGATTATGTATGATTCATATAGAAAGGATAAGATTACGATGCACCCCTTCGATCCCATAGTTCCTTGCCAATGGACGTTTCCGATTATTGATTTTGTCTCTAATGTACAAACCCTGATTGAAATAACGGTTTTATTTTATGCATAATATACAACTATTTGCGATAAATTATCGTTAATAGTTTAGTGAAAATATATGACAAATAAATTTATGTTTGTGATTTTTTTCCCATAAAATTTTATTTTCATTGTTATTTTCTCATTATTATAATTTTTGTATAAAAATATACATTTAGAAATTTAAAACACTTATTACAAGAAAAAATCTAATTAATTCCATTGTCTTTGTTTTCATTAGAGTGTGTAAAATATTTTTACACTTAGTAATGAATTGTTTGTTTATGAAAATGTTAAAGCCTTGTGAATTCTTTTCTGCATATAAAATATCTGGATTCCTGTAATGATAATCTTCTTGTGATAATTACAATATCCACCTCATGATACTGTCTTATTTATCATTTAGCCTTTTGTTTGATGGGATAAAGTGTATTGAAAAAAGTTAATCTAAACTATTCTAGAAGAGTTTGTTTATCTTCTATGTAGGTCTGAAAATTAAAAATTATATTACCAAAGTAGATTAAGAGAGGTTTTCTTCCTTCTAAATTTTTTGTTTTGTTTAAAATAGATTACGGTTATATTTTGACAGTAGGATTTTATCCATTGCATATTATAAGATTTTAATATGCAGTGGTAGTTATGAGATCAAATTGACTAGTTAGCTTGTTATTTGGTTTAGAAGTCACTGATTATCACTAATAAAGTTCATACCATGACTTTTAATGTTTATCTTGACCTTCAACTTAATAGGTAATTTTTGTAGTTCATTAGTTTCATAGGTCATAATAAATAATTTGGATTACAAGTGCTTCAATTTACTATATTATTTGATTCCATTAAGATTGAATTTTTTTATTTTACTATCTTGACTTGGTGTCCTAAGGCATAACAGTAAATTGTTTTAAACCATCTCTGCTTCATTTGATGTGGCTGAAATGATTTTTTTCAGTAAAAGAATTGTCAGACCCTTCCAGAGCAACTCGTGATAAATATATATAGAAGCCAGCTTGCTAAATGCTACATTAATTGGCCAGCAGATATAACAGTATGATAAATTTTATAAATATGATGATGAAAACAAGTAGTTTTTTAATACCAAATTACACAGTTTATGCCAGATTTAAAAAAAAACATATGTTTATAATTGTTTACACATTTCAGTATTAGAATTGTTTGAAATTGCTTGTATAGAAAATAAGTTACTAAAGCAATAAAACTTTTGACTATTTTGACTTTTGACTAAAAGATTATCCAGTCTTTTCCTCAGTGGTATTGGAGATAATTATGTTAACGGTGCTCATTAAAAAGAAAGAAAGAAACTGCTTAAAGTAATAAATCAGATATCAAATAATAAATTCAGCTTATGATTGTGTATGTATGTGTGTAAGCACATGTACAAGTATGTTTTGTTTTGTAGCATTTATTATGTTTGTAACTTTTTTATTGTTCATTAAATTCATAAATTTTAGAAACAGTATATGAAATTTTTGAGCTATAGTTAATCTATTTGTGAAAGTACAGTTTTTATTAATGTATTTTGTAAAAATGTATTTATCTTTTTTAATAGCTGATTCTTGTATGCGTTTGTGAATTTACTTTCCCTTCTTTTATCTAAGTAGCCAATGGCATTCTAGTTTCCCATATCTGTCAAATTTTCTTGTACTTCTATAAACCAAGAATTGTCATGCTTCACTAAAGTTGCTGAGTTATAAATTTGCATTTTTCTTAGCTTTGGACAAATGAAAACTCTTACTCACCTTTTCACTTTGCGTAACTATATTTGGGTCTTGTCAAGATGGTAGACAATCTCAATCAAAGGTACACACTTCGGATTAATTACACCTATCTTTTCTTCAATTTCTATTTTTCTTCCATTCTTTGTTGGATGGAAAGAATTTCCATTAGTATTATATCACTTACCACCATGTAACATGTGTGATGTCATTTTTTGATAATTAACAGCAGCTTTGTTACTGAAGCTCAGTCTATATGAATTTTGAATAAATTAAACATTTTCTGTTAATAACTTAGGAGTTGTTCTTTAACTGGGGGAAAAAAAAATCATTGTTTATTCCTTCTCTCTCACTAGAAAATAAATGCTTAACATCACAAATTTAAAAAACAAAAAATACTGTCATCTAAACAAATTTTATAAAATTAATTGTAATTAGCTGGAATTCATTAAATATGTACCCAAATTTAAATATTTAGGGTTTATGTAGATAGAGTTCGAAGTTTAAGATATGCAGATTTTAAATACTTTTGGCTGAAAAATTATTTTTTTATAGGATAAAAAGTTATTAGATTTTTAAAACATGTAATTTGTAAAAAAAATGAGTTTTGAAAATTTGCAAGCAGTTCAAAATTTGCTAATTTTCTCTGGAATGACCCATAATGTTACTGCACTAATAAACATTGTAAAATTACCAACATCCACTTGTACGCATTGAATGACTATTAACTATTATTAACTATTTCGAAAGGTTGGGGAAACCATACCTACCTATAAAAAATACAAGGAATATATGCAATAAGTATTACCCAAAATCAGAATCAGTTTTTGCAAATTACCTTATGGAAAACGTAGACATATGTGTTTGCATAACACACAGATTTTCTTATAGAATGTGAAAGTCTTAAATTCAACACATTTGAACAAAACATGAATTTATTGACAAAATTTTTAAAAACAGTACACTCAAACAGCATTTTACAGCAAACATAATGCAGATTTAACCTCATTAACCAGCCAGTCTCTGTGGTATGAGTGGTAGCGTCTCGGCCTTTCATCTGCAGGTCCTGGGTTTGAATCTCGGTCAGGCATGGCATTTTCACATATGCTACAAATCATTCATCTTCATCCTCTGATGTAATACTTAACAGTGGTTCTGGAGGGGTTTAAAGAAAAAAAAAAAGAAAGATTTAACCTCATTTATTAAATGAGTTTCGTAATCATTTTAAGATAACCTGCTACATCATTGAGGAAGGAACTTCTCTTAGATGTGAAAATATAATTGAAAAAATATATTTTCAGTATGTATTCAAAAAGCGTGTTAAAATAAATTTATTTTTGTAAAATGTTAAACAATATTTTGTCATTCCAATAATATAGTTATTAGTCTTTTATTAAATATTTTAATTTAACTAATTATATTTTGTTTCATTTTGTTTCAGGAAGTTCAGTTACTGCAAGCTTAGCAGAGTGGATGTGTTAGCTACAGCTAGTTGCTGTGCAGATTTTTTCAGTTTACAATTATTACCATTATTATTATTATGTAACAAACATTGTGAAGCGTTTAATCATTATCATTTTCAAGGTGGCATCGTCTATCAGTTTGTTAATCTTGTTGATCAACGCTGTTAAGACAGTGTTAGTAACAAGATAGTATCAACTTCTTACATCCCTATTAATGTTAGTAATGTCTTATCATAAGATTTTATGTTTATAAATTCTTCTGTCATATGTTTGCTTTTACAAGAAAGTTTTAATATTGTATTAAATTTTAAACAAGTAGAAAACTATATAATTTTTTCACATTTTGAAAAGAAGATTTTAATGATTGGTGGATTGAATACATTCTATCTCTTTCAAGAAAAGCAAACAGGTGGTAGGAGATTGCATATAAATTTATATAAATATTTCAGACCTATAAATTTGTATCCCATCAGTTTACTGAATGGTGTGTGTATGTGTGCTTGCATATGCACATGTGTATATGTAAAAAGTTGGCAGTTTGATGAATAGATTAAGTTATTAATTCTAATTTTGGAAATTTTAATTTTTTTCCTTTTTTACATAAGTATTATGGTTAAATTACTCTGTTGCAATTGTTTTTAATCGATTTCTAGTAAATAGTCATCTTCTTAAAACATACATTTATGACATTTATAATGAAAAAAGTTAGCAGTTCCGTTGTCTGCTTTAGAAAGTCTGGATAATTTTTAGAATTATGTAGCCTGTTCCTAATTTCAGAATTTGGTTTGTTACATGACCAGTTACTTCTTGGTCATAGGGTACTTTATTGATATGCGGTTGAGTTGTGTAGACCACAGTTAATATATTATTGTTTTATTAAATGAAATATTTACGAATTTAACAAACAGCCAAAGCGGCTAATAGTTAGTCTTGAATTGAAGTTTATAATATCTAAATCAATAAGAAAATCGTACTTAATGTCGTACTATTAATGCTGGCCTTCTACTGTTACTAGTAGTTCCCAATATTTTTCTGTTTAATTTTTAGTATTTGTTAATTAATTTTTAACTGTTTAAGTAATAGGTTTTCATTGTTATGTATTCATATGGAATTTTTTATAAAGTTATTTTCAGAAATTAATATTACTGCAGTTTATTAGATTTTGAATTTTGCATAAAATTGTTCTCGGAAACAAATATTTACTGTAATTTATTTTACTCTTTGTTTGTTGTAGTAAAAAAATGCCAAATTACACAATGTTTTTCTTTTGTTTTTTAATTCTTGTAGGAAATTGTTTATTACGTATTTTTTATGTTTTTATTGTACGGCTTTTTTAGTTTGGAAAGGTTTTATTTAAGATGATGAAGTATATCAAAATGGTTGGGAATTTTTTATTTGGATATTTTGATTTCAATAGAAGTCTCTGAAGACTAGTTGACGTAATAGCATTGAAATCTATTTCAGTGTAATCATTAAATCCGTATTAAAACATTATTTGTTAAATTTTAATTGTTTGATGTGGTGTCTTGTATACAGTTAGTTTAATAACTTTTTTTAAAAATATAATTGTGCCTTTACTTTATACTTCAAATAATTAATTACTATTTTATAATATTTTCTGTTTTTTTTTTTCCTTTATTTTATTTACAAATATCTGTTTTTTATTTTATGTATTCTCTTTGTTAATACTATTTTAGACCATCTACTTTTTAAAATTTTTTTTATAGTAGGTCTCGTATGTTTTTTATTTATTTTTTCCTGATTAGCTGTAGTTGTTGATTGTTTTAAAGGAATTTTTTGTTATATTAACCAAGGTCATTCAGAAAACTAAGATAAACAGTCTTTTTTAAGTTGTATATATTTTGTACCTTAATTTTTTCTGTTTTACATATTATTTTTTTTATTTAATGTTAATTCTTGTCATTTTTTTCTAATTAATTTTCTGTTTGTTTTATCTTAAAATTTGTTTCAGTTAAATTTTAGGAAACCTCACACTAGCGCTTTCAGTTTTATTCCAAATAAATTATAGGTTTACTGTACCTAAATATTTAGTATTTTGATGTAATCTTTATTTTATTTTTTATTTTTCTTTTTATTTTATTTTTTTTATTTTGATAATGGTGATAGTTAAGATTATGATGGTGATGCTCTAATAGCTGTAAGGAGGTGATTCGGCTACCATGATGGATACAACAGCTCCAGATCCTCTGACTCTCTCGGTTCAGTCTGAGGATGAAGATGGTTGCATGTCTTCTCAATCTTCAGAATTTGGTGGAACAGCTGACCTGATGGCTGCCGCCATGGGCGATGAGGTCACCGCCCAGTTGGCTGCTGCAGGTTGGCAAAAACAGCACTTACATGGTGATTTTCATATTTTGCTTTTTATATTTTTTTTTTTTTTTATTATTTTAAATCCTTTGACCATCACTCCTTTCTATCACAATTTATATTTTTTTTTGTCGTGCTTTCCAATTGAAAAAATTTTCCTCCTTGTCTTTCCATTAGTCCCATGTCTTTTCTGCTTTTGCTGCCAGTATGTATGTGTTGAAAATCATTGGTATTCTTTGCACATATGCTTTTTGTGAACATTTGTGCGTGTGCATGATGTTTAATTGATTTTATTTTGTGTTTGTTGTGCTTTTAATGCATTTTGTTATTTGTTATGCTTTTTCTGTTAAAATTTCCTTTTATAAATGTAAAGGTATAAAAAATAATGTATATATGAAGGAAACTCATATGTGTCTGTGTAAACATGTACATGTGTGAGTGCTTGTGAAAGAGTGAGAGCTTGAACAGTTGAGTTACAGTGAAAAATTAGAAGTTGTTTTGTTAAATAGAAAAATGTAAAAATATATGAAACACAATTGACTATCAATTTTTTCAGACTTTGCCACTATTGCACGTAGGATTTAATATTTTCTTAGTTGTCTTTATAGCTTGAATGATATATGATAGTTAATACTCAGTTTGCAATATTAGTTTACAATTTTTTTTTTTTTTTAAAGAAAATTTGTTTGTGCAGTGATGTTTTTAATTCAAAGCATCTAAATAAGATTTTATATAAATATTTTAGATGTTTAGATTCAAAATATTAATTAGGTAATTGTATAGTTATTAAAGCAGAAAAATGGTTTGTATTTTAACAGTGAAACATTAAAAAATATTGTTATGTCCAAGGCATATTATATAATAGTATATTTGATTTGTAAAGAAAGAATTTTATATGTTAGCTTCAATGCAATGATTACCTGATTATTATTCATGTTATCAGGTTTTAGTAAAACCTGATTACAGTATTCTCTTTAAAAGTTACTTTTCTGATGTAGGGATGAAAAAATTAAATAAACTTGAGTTATACTGATGACTTTTTTAATATCTTTTTCATAATTAATGTTAGCAATATATAAACCTTTTTGGTTCTTATGGCTAAGGTTATTTTTAGCTCCAGAATAAACAATTCCATCATTATTGTTATTATAAATTGCTGTTAATTTACACACTCTCCAGACTTAAGCAGCCCTGAAAATTCAGATATTTTCTTTTATAAATAACTTATACTCTGCTATTCTTAATCGGTGGATTGATATGACCTTATGCTTCATATTCTTCCTCTCTTAGTTTTTGGGTTTTTATAAAAAGTACAGGAATATAAAGTTTAGAGTTATTTATGAGTTTTATTTTTAAGTAAGAATAAAGAATTACCCGTAATTAAAATTTCTTCAGGTATCCTGACTTCTGACATAAACATTGGGGTATCAATATTATCTGTATTTCCTATGTTTTATAATAGCTTATTAGTTGCTCATACAAATTTTTAACTGTAAAAAAAAAATGTTATTTGCCCCTCAATACTGCTGTTACCTGAAATATCACCTCGATACTTACCTGAAATAATTCAATAGAAAAAACTTATTGAATCGTAAAAAGCAAAAGTTACATGCTGTGCTTTGTGTGCAATTTTCAGTCATTTTTAAAAAAAAAATGTATTAATTTATTTTTGTAACAAATGAGGTTAAATCATGCAGTTACAGGATTATATTTCTGA
>JAAAKQ030000011.1:34683-48730 GCA_010016005.3 Zanna intricata | reverse complement strand
AAGTTGATGAAAAAATTAAAGAAAACAGACGCTTCACGATTTCTTCATTATCATTGGAGTTCCCTCAAGTTTCAGAAGTGTTCTTTACGAAATTGTTAGTGAACGATTAAAGTACCGAAAATTGTGCTCATAGCCGTGTTGCAGTGGCTGTTAAATCTGGCGGCAAACTTTTATGACGATGGAATACAAAAGCTTGTGGTTCGGTATGATAAGTGCCTTAATATTAAAGGAAACTATGTAGAAAAGTAGATTAACTGAGTTTCATGTAAAAACAAAATAATTATGAAAAGTCTCTTTGTTTTTACGTCTCGTACTTAAAATTTTCATGTTTTGTAAAGTAAATTTTGTCAAATGTTGAATTCTGAACTATATGTACTTTGCTCCGGCTATGGTACGGGAGAATAATCAAATAGTTGTTTTTATATATGTAGAACTGTCTCCAAAACATCTTCATCGATTTTTATGAAATTCTAATTAATCTCTAATTAATTAATCAAGTTTTAAAAATCGACTCTAAATTAAAAACAACTTACTAATTTTTAATTTTACATTAATATCAAGGGATGAAAATTTCAGAGTTTATTTTTATAAAAATATCTATACATGAACAAATTTACAGTACCGGTTTCTACCAAAAACGTTCTCCATATGAAAACAACCAGTTTGAAGGAAACGTAAACGCGAATAGGTTTTGATATAATACAAGAAAGGAAAGTAGAGGAATGATGTAAGATCGAATGTTACCGAGTATGAACAAAGTCTCCTCTGAAATGAGAGAAAATTTACTATTTTACCCTAAATTTTCCAACAAATTTCTTAATTTTCACTTATAAATATTCTGTTTATCTGAGTAATAACAGGCTCATTAGGTCGTAAAATAACTAAATGTTAAGTGAAGGTAACAAAACAAAAATGTTTTCAAATCTCCTATGTGAACAATGAAATTTTCCGTTCAAAAAAATGTTAAACTTAAATGTATCAAGGAAATTCTTAATTGGAACTACCAAAGAATCATCCTAAAAAAATTGAGCGTATTTAGCAAAAGATCGGATCAGTACGTTTTGCGGTGGGTGAATGCATTCAAAACATAGGACTAAAAGATTTAATTTACGGATAACCAAAATCCGGTCAATCAAAAGTGTACCCGATACGTTAGCGCTCGACCTGCTCTGATACATACGCCGTTTGAATCGTAAAAATCGGACGAAATTTGATGAGATATACCGTAACATCCCATCCCCCCCTCCAAATTTCCGAATCGGGACGCCATGGGGGCACTTGAAAATATTATCATCCGACGGATACTTCTGGGATGCCGATGACGGGCTTCTGCTGGTCGAAGGAAACTCGCGGTTGAAGATAGAAACTCGAGCGACAAAGGCATGTCAGGTTTTGCGGTTGTGGAGTCTTCAGCATAAGATGGCTTTTGGTGCGGAGAAAACCACTATGGTGCTTCTGCAGGGTCGTCTACATCCGGCTCGCACCCGCGGGTCGTGATGAACGGCCGCTCAATTAGGTATGTCCCGGTTCAGAAATATCTGGGTGTTATCCTTGACAAGAGGCTTTTCTTCAGGGAGCACCTTCAGCTTGTCGCAAAGAAAGCGTTAGATGCTTTCTTTGGTTTCGTGTTGAGTCATTCATCCCGATTGGGGGTTGAATTTTCGTATCATGCGTATACTTTCCAAAGGTGTCTGTGAAGCCATAATGTTGTATGCTGCGCCCGTCTGGGCTCATCGTATTACAAGGTTATAGGGATATTTTATTACGAGCCCAGCGTCTTCTTCTTTTAGCTGTTGTCAGGGGTTACAGGACGGTCTCGAGAGAGGCTGTCTCTGTTATCGCCTTCACAAAACCAGTTGATATCCTGGCTACAGAGCGCAGCATGCGGTATACCTCTAATAAGAATGGCCTTCTTACTCTAGGGCGTATGCGAGAAATAGAAGGCCCAGGTTTTGACTCTTTGGAACTTAGATGGAAATATTCTTCTACTGGTCGATACACGCATGGTATCTTCCCCGATGTGCGGCAGTTGACAGTGATTAGGTGGGTTTCCCACATATCACACAGTTTTTGTCAGGACATGGTGCTTTCAGGCATAGTTTGGTTAGGTTTGGACTGGCGGACTCTGGACTTTGTCCGGAATGTAGGGTTGATGACACTGCGGACCATGTCCTATATGTTTGTCCCCGGTACGAGGCTGAACGTACCAGAGTTGTTAGGGAACTTGAGAGAGTAAACTCTTTACTGGATCTGCGGGTCAACTGGAAGACCCGCAATGAGTGGACAATTGTGGCTGACTTCCTCCGTTTTCTGGCTCTGTGCAGATCTGCTGAAGGGGTGTAGAGTAGAATCCCGGGTGGCTAGGGCACGCCGGGGCAGCTGATTGACCAAAGGTAGGCGCTTTGGCACCGTAGCCTCGGTTAGTTTTGTCTTTTGGTATCAATGGAGATCGTGCTTGGGAGTATATCTCCCATGCTTCCGAGCACGATCATAGTTTGCGTTTGTAAACTTCTTAGAAACGGAGTGCACCCTGTAAGGGAGATAGGGAATGTGTTTTCAAGTTGCGATCAATTTCATACCGTCTAAGCAGACCTCAAAGTTGGTGTGGATGGGAGTTCATAGCTCTCAAACGGGCCAGATCTGGGATCCTCGAGGACATAATAATTGATAAGTGCACTCCTTTCTATACGCTGGTGTGGCATAATGGTAAAAACACAGTAGAATAGCATCGTTGCTGATAATTGGTTAACGCAGGTGCAGGGTCTTCGTGCTTCCGCGACAGTTCTAAACGTGTTTGTAAGGCGGGTGGTTTCATCGGACACCTTGCCCGTAGAGGACACTGGGAAAAATTTTGCGGTTAAATTGCCGATGTGAATATCCCTCGGGGCATTGGCATCGGCGGCATCTCCCCGAGGTCGGTTGATGACTGTGGACGTTATCAGACCAAGGCTGAAAGACGACCTCCGGTAAAGCCCTTCAGGGCTACGGAGGGGGTGGTGTGACAAACTGGTAATGTCACTTGGGGGACTTTATTCCCTTCGGGAACTTCTGGGAACGAACAGGGTACCGCAGAAGAGGGTCATAAAATTTTCAGAATGCTAGGACTGACGCTTTACGAGATATTTGCGATTTTCGTCCGAAAATTTTTATCCCGAATAAAGTACCAAATTTTCCAAAAACTTCGATATATATATATATTTATTTATTTATATATAGATGTATATTTCGTATATATGATTTTCGAGGGGGATTTTAGATATGTGTTGCCACGCCCAACTCAATAGTACTTTTTGTCCTCGTGTAGCAGACTAGTGTGCAAAGTTTATCTGCCATGCCTCTATTTAATTTCAATCTTAGAACTGAAAAAAGAAACAAAATCTAATGTTGTTTATTATCTTCTGAATATTACGGAAGTCTCTGAATATCCCATGCGGCTTTCTAGATTTGGAGCTCGTAGGCATTCGCGTCCCTTGATCGTGATGTGTAGTCTTATGCAGACTTAGGCCGCCCATATCTGAGACGTTTGGTAAATTGAAACCCAACCACCAAAGAAGATCGGGATCCACGATCTGCTGTACAATTTGAATAAAAGGGACTGCCATTATTAGGCACCTGAAAACCTGAGAACTCTAGTAAAAGAGAAGAATAAAATCTAATAAAGATAAAGAATTAAATAAAATGAAAAATTTAATTACTACAGATTAACGAAGAAATCATTAGGAGGCCTTTAATATTTCTGAATTAAGAAAAAGATGAAGATGGAAAATATTTTGTATAGAGTAATGAAATAAGTAGAAATTAATATGACTATAAGAAAAAGTTTATAACAGTACTATAAAATATAAAATTATCATAAGAAATTAACACTTAATTGATGGTATAAAAATATATTACGTATGTACTTAGTTTATTTTTCTCACCTTTGGTTTGCGTATGCACGTGCATTTAATAAAGAACAGAAAAAATTGGAATATATACATAGAGTTAATTAAACGTTAGATACGATTATAGGAAACGGAAAGGGGGGGGGGTTATGTGAAGTAAATTCTTTAATACCCAATTAGGGAGAACAGTGAAGCAAAAGTTAGCTACTGCAAGTTTATATATATGTTCTTAAAGTGACTTCATAAACCACATCCACAAGATTGAAGTGGTTAATTAAATATCCTGTTCGTTATATTTAATTCAATTGCAATATTAACAAACCAGATATCGACAGGTATCTTTTGGCATTTTGTCAAATCATTACAGACATTAAGAAAAAAAACTTTTTTACAAAATAAGATTTAGTTACAATCATCCTGAATATATTTTTAACAGCCAATTAATTAATAATTTAGTGTTTTGGAAAGAAGTCGTATTTTTTTAAATTAATAAAAAAAATAAATTTTGTATAAGAATTTTTTACGACAAAGAATTAAAAAGCTTGCGCAGTTCTGCACAAGAAACAGATTTTTCTTTAATTTAATATTTTTATATTTCTAATAATAGTTACCGCAGATAAGAAAAGTAACTTTACAAATTGCAGCATCACAATGAACCACGTTTCTAACTTGTCGCGCTCGGCTTTAAATTGATTGGTACTCAAGAGAACAACTCAACCGATCTTAATTAAATTCTCACAAGCACAATTTCAAATACATTTCTTCAGGATATCTAAATTTCAGTGAAAATGATTTAGTATTCCGGAGATTTTATAGCTTCAAAACTTTATACGTAGGCCTATATATATATATATATATATATATAAAGGAAACGCCAATAAAAGTGAATGGTATTTTCCAAAAAGCACATTACGGAAATAAAATTAATTTTCATTTCTCATTCTCATCATGTAACTAAAAGTAATAATAAACTTTTCTTCGAATAGTCAGTAAAAAAAAATCTGATATTGACAGTACACGACTTCCTTGTTCAAAAATCCAAAACTAATTCGGTTCTGAATTTAATTTTCAATTAATAATCAGATTTTTCACCAAATCTATTACATACATATATATGTAATAATGTCTATTAAATTACAAATACACATTTTTAAAAGACCATCAAATTTTATCTCGCTAATAATTTCTGATTTTTTTTTCATATTTTAAAAAAATTGTTTTTAATGAATTATTATTTATAAATTTTTTTACAATCACGGATTAATAAGTATTAATAACTTAACAATCAAATTAATGAACCTTCCCCTTGTAAGACCCAAATATTACATTAATTAAGTTTTAATTGGCTATAACTCAAGACCAATGAAAATAACTATTACTTATATGGTTGAAAAGATCTCAATGAGGGCTTATACTGCAATTAAATAAAAGTCCAAGATCCAAATTTTTTGGGGATTTTGGCCTTTTTTTTTGTGCAATTTTGATTCAGTCGATTGCAATCAAAAAAAGGAGGTGCACAACTAGATGTTACAACAGTCCTCAAACCAAAATTTCAACATCCTACGGCTAATTGTTTTTGAGTTGTGCGAGATATGTTCAAATGTACGTACGTCTAGACTAGTCAAAATGGATTTAGGAACGGTCAAAATGGATATTTCCGTTGAAATCTGGAAACCGAGATTTTTCGAAATTACAATATTTATTTGTACTTCGTACAAGGAAGTAAAAACAAAAGTTTTTTTTAGTTGCAAAAAATACAAGAATACCTATAACTGATTTTTAGTTAAAATCGTAACAAAGATAACTAAAATACAAATCGGATTTGCTTTGGTTTTGATGATTAAAGAGTAGATTGAGATCGACAGACAATTAAACTTTATTTTATGGTAAGATCGATTTTTTGTGATTGCGTATTCCATTAAAATAAAATATACTTCTATCATCAAAAAAAATGCTTAAAATTCATAGGGTTAATAATATTTTTTACTTCCTTTTACTTTTACATTTTTTAAGATTTTAAAACTCGCTATGACATTGTTTTTATACAAGGAAGTATTGTAATCGCGAAAAATGACGGTTTTCAGATTTCAACTGAAATATTCATTTTGACCATCCCTGAAGCCATTTCGACTAGTTTTGGTATGACGTCTGTTAATATGTACGTATCTCGCATAACTCAAAAACGATTAGCAGTAGATGTTGAAATTTTTGGATTTAGGACTGTTGTAACATCTATAGTGAATCTATTCATTTGATTGCAATTGACTGAACCAAAAGTGTACAAAAAAGCCCAAAACCAAAAAAAAAAATTGGATTTTTGACTTTTTCTTAACTTCAGTAATAAGCCCTCAGTAAGAGCTTTTCAAAGATATACCATAAGTTGTACTTATTCTCATTGGTTCCAGAGTTATAGCCAAATGAAATTTTAATTAATGAAATAATTGCATCTTACAATGGAAAGCATATGATTAAATTTCATCTCCTTTTTTCATTTTAAAACTCCTTTTAAAACTTTTTTTCAGTTTTATATGTATTGAGTTATTAATAATTATTAACCTGTGATTATAAAAAAAATTACAATAAATAATAATTCAATAATAACATTAAAAAAAAAGAAAATGACAAAGAATCAGTAGTTATTAGTGAAACAAATTTTTATGGCCGTTAAAAATGTGTATATGTAATTTAATAGCCATTATTCCATATGTTTATATGTAACAAATTTGGTGAAACTCTGATTATTTAATATTAGTTGATGATTATTATTTAGAATGGTATTATATTTGAATTTCCGTACAAGGAAGTCATGTAGTGTACACATCAGATTTTTTTTTAAAGGTGAAGTCAAATTTAGTTTTAATTTAATTTTAATTTTTTTATTGTTGTTATTTATTATTGAATTATTATTTACTTTAAATTTTATTTTACAATCAGATGTTTATAATTATTAATAAATCAACATATTTAAATTTAAAAAAAAGTTAAAAACAAGAAAAAGGAAATGAACTCTGATTCGAACCGATGTGCCTTTCCCTTGTAAGATCCAAATATGTCATTAATTAAAATTTTTTTGCTATAACTCTGGAACCAATAAATAAGTACCATTTATGATTTATCGTTGAAAAGCTCTCAATCACGGCTTATTTCTGTAGTTAAGAAAAAATCCAAAATTCAAATTGTTTTGATTTTGGGCTTTTTTGAACATCTTTGGTTAGGTCGATTGCAACCAAAACGGAAGGTGCAGAAAAAAGGAGAGGTTCTCTTTTGTTTAAATAAACGAAAAACTTTTTGAAAATTCCAAAAATCAGTATTTTTTATTTTGTCTGCTATTCCGCCTTCTAAATCACCTTCCAAGAAAATATTTTGATTTTTCTACGTTTACTATGTTAAATGGAAGAAGGAAAAAACTTTCACTAAAAAAAATATGAGAAATGTGCAACCAATAAAAATTTACTTAAGACTTTTTTTGGTAGATCGGTGGGTGAATTATGATAAAATTTTATTTTAATATTCATACTAGAAGTTTATTATTTAAACTACCAATAATCTTAAAAGTTTAAATAAGCTCCAAAAAAATTTGAAAAATTCAAATAATTGATATTTTTAATGTTAGATCGGCTCCCCCTATCAACAATATTGTCCAAAGGTATTTTTTTTGGCATAGCATGTACTACTCCTATATAAGGAGGACGTTAAAAAAATCGGTTAAATAACATGCAAAAGAAAAAGATAGTAGCTTTTTTCGTTTTTTGAGGAAGGGGAATTTTGGGAAAAATAAAAAGAATAGGAAGATAAGCATGAACGCATGTACTGAGCTTAATATAAAGCGCGGTTATGTTAGCAAAATTTTGGGAAAATTGACCCCTAAAAACCACCTTATTCCCTAGAGATATTGGTTCCAAAATTTTCCTAACAAATTGTCTCATACACAAGACATTCTGTACATAGTTTATCAAAATCAGTTTATACAGTCAAAAGTTATTAAACTTTAAACACACCAATGTACTTAAGTACGTAGGAACATTACGCCCCACTTTTTTTTTTGTTTTGAGGTTTCCTGGATCATGAAAGTTGAGAATGCAAAAAACCCTATATTCAATTTTTTTACTGATTACTGTACTTTCCTTCTTGCAGCATAGCTCTAGAACTGTTATATCAGTAAAGTAAAAATAAATAATCTGAAATTACTATCCCGAATCGTAAACAGAAATTTTTGTTAATTAAGTTCTTGATAATTCTAACGTATCGGAATCTACACATTTTTCCCATCAGGGTTTTCAATATAGTTCTTCACCAAACCATGTCATACATTGCCTTTTTAAAGTCAAGTAGGAAAATAACAGGGCACTCATTGGCTCATAAAAGCATTCTACATAGATTCATCACTGATCATATCAGTGGTCGACCTGCCCGATCGAATTCGAATTTTTGTTTTGGTTCAAAAAAAATAATTTTTCTGAAGATAATATAACGATTACAAATCACTTCGTCAGGAATGTAGGTAGGTACCTAGCGGAACATTTATCCTTACGGGCTTTCATACAGGAATCGAAATTTCCTCATTTCATGATTCAACAAAAAAAGGATGTTCAAAAGTTTTATCGTATAAACAATTCAATAAGTTTATCGAAGTTTGGAAGACGGTGTTGCATAAATATGCGAATTTTTTCGTTTGCTGGGGGCAGTGTCACAAAAATGTTTCGGTGAATATTATAATATAATTTTCGTAATGTGAAAATAACGTTTAAAGGTCTTTTTTGGAAGGTTAAATTAAAAAATAATTATTTGATAGTTTGCGGACAAAATCATTTGGCTTGAATCGTGATGCCGTTATCCAAAAATAAACTGCTAACTGATATACTGAACTCTATCAAATCCAATATATTAACAACAACATAATCTGGTAGAATAAGTACGATGAAGACGACTGAAGTTTTTTGAAAGAATGCGGCGAAACTCATCAGTAGATGATTTTAGTTTCCTCCAAACAACAAAACTAGATTCTAAAAAAAAGAGATTCAGTATGACTAAATAAGATAAACTTTCTGATTCTCTGAATCTTCCAGACAAACTGTCTATCTTTACGATAAATTCTGAGATATTCATATTTTAATTTCCATTTGAAGTTTCGTAGAGAATTTTGACAATTTCTAAGCACTTACATATCATTATTCCATCTAAGTACAGATAAATGTTAATGTTTCCTAAATGGTATTGAAATAGATTCCCGAAACATTGTCGAACGCTCTTCATTAAGATGACTTAAAGTATCATGCACACTTTGTCTATATACGCATCCAAGATTTTTTAAATACTTATCCCGATTCATATTCTTCGCGATTAGACAGTCAAACGATCTTGACAGTTGCTCAGGCATGTTATGATAGAACTCATTATAAGAAATCATTATAAGTTTTTACTTCCTTGTACAAAGTAAAGGAAACATTGTAATTGCGAAAAATTTCGGTTTTCGAATTTCAACGGAAATATCCATTTTGACTATCCCTTAATCCATTTTGACTGGTTTTGGCATGACGTCTGTACGTACGTATTTCGCATAACTCAAAAAATATTAGCTGTAGGAAGTTGGAATTCTGGATTTAGGACTTTTTTAACATCTAATTGTGCACCTCCCATTTTGGTTGCCATCAACTAGACCAAAAGTATCAAAAAAATAGCCCACCCCCTGGCCCAACGGCCGTGATATCAAAAAGTTTACTCAGATAAGTTTTAGGCCCTTATCCAAAGAATAGTATGAACTTTAATTAAATTCGATATTTTACTTAATAAAAAGTTATAGGGATAGTTTGTTTTTTCATAAAAGTTCCCCCATTTCCACCCACATAGTCCGATTTTTCCCATTAAGGAACTCGACCGAGATTTTGGGTCGTTATATTTTATGTTATAATGTGAAAGTTATTGGTCCAAAATTACGATAGCTATCGTGTCCACAAGAAAGTGAAATATATATATATATATATAAACTTTTGAATTGACAGTGGTTTTTGGGTCTGGGGGGGTGTGAAACCCGAAGATATGTCGAAGTTTTCTGGAATTCGAATCATGGTACCCATTAATAGGTAGCTTTCTTATGAAATTTACCTAGATACTCTATATGTACATGTAATTTAATAGGCGTACAAGGAAATCATATATTGTCCACATCAGATTTTTTGCTATTATCGAACGAATTAGTGCTTCCTAATATGGAAAATCTGATCAACATCGAAGTATAAATCTATATGCAAAGAAAGGTAGACTATGAGTAAATATATTAGAAAATAAGTATAATTAAAACTGCTGTGATCTAAAACCCGACAAAACTGTAATAAAGACTAGATTAGATAACGTAAAGTGATAAATTAATCTTCTTTTTCTACCCTAAAGCAATTTATTATGTACATCATCCATTCATAACGGTTCATAACAGACTAAATGACAGCATTCTATCATATTTTGTTTTAATTTAAATTTATAAAACTAATTTAAAGAATTTTGAATATTATTAATTACTATTATGTATTGTATTTTTTTAATTTGTTTAAAAAATATTCAGATAAATTAGAATTACCACAATAAAAACAAATGTTTTATTTAATAAACCGATTAAATTAGAATTAAGTGTATCTTTAAAATTACTGTGATTAGATATTTATTAAACTTATTGTAGCCTCTCAGAAGTAAATAAATTTCACAAAAAATAAGAAATTCAAACAGTAGGTTTCTTCTTAATAAAACATTGTGCGTGTTTGCGTGCGAGTGTGTGTGCGTCCGCGTTTGAGCAACACGTAATTTATATTGTAGGGTATATAAGGCATAAATAATTAAACTAGAAAAAGACATGAAGATTAAACAACTGGAATACGTTGTCAAGCGATTAAAAAGCGGATAAGAGAACCTTTCTTTCTTTGTTAACAAATATTAGTATGTATCAATAAGAGACTAACATCCCAACAACCGTAGGGTAAGGTACCCGCCTTGTGATGATTCCGGTCGCTGTACCATCCCTCTTCCCGTTCCTAGCCCTGATGGACTTCAACGGGAGAAATAAGAGACTAATAATTAGTTTATGATTGTAGTGGGCCACAGAAACACGATCATTATTGTCGCACTAAATAACGAAGTTTTCTCTTTTTAGAGGATGATAGTATGAATGTAAATGAAGTATAGTTTTGTACAATCTCAGATCGACTGTTCCTTAGATGTGTGTTTAACTGAAACCCAACCAAAAATCTGAAGTTCCTATCGGTTCAAGTCGGGACATATTCCCCAAAATTTCAAAATACAATTACTAAAACCGACTATTTTTATTGTAAAAAATAAGAAACTATCAGTCAATTAATACTTAAGATATTTCAGTATATATTCTAGAATCTTAAGTTTTATCTATTTTATGATTAATTCTATTAATGAATCATAATTAATGACTAAAATAAAATTCCACACGACATAAATTAACAGAATTACAAACATTTTACGTCAATAATGATAAAAAAATATTACAGAGATAAAAAAAAAACGAGCTTTAGAAAGAGAAAAAGCAAAAAACTGAAAGGGGTAAAAAGTATCAGTAGGAAGGGGAGTACATCGTGTATATCGTTTGTTTTATACCAGTCATTCGATCCATGATGAAAAAAAAAATTGAAGAAAGAATATGGTAAGTCGCTTTACGTTAGTATACGAGAAGTAATCGTGGAGGCAAGCGTGTTTATTTTTCAGAATGAGTTGCTAAGTCGATGGCTGTTATTAAAACAGGGATAAGAGAGATGAAAACAGAGAGAGAGCGAGAAAGAACAAGAGTAAAGGAAGGGTAGTTACAAAGAGAAGAGAAACTGCGAGAGAAAGAGAAGGGAGAAATCGAGAGAAAGAGAGAGAGGGCGATAAAGAGAACGCGAGAGAGTGAGATGAGTAAACGGGATCCAATTTCGGATCAATGTTTTAACATGAGCCTAGTGCTGGCTGTCCCCTTCTCTCACGCCGGGGATGTTCTGCAATTTAAATAGCTCTCCCTACCCCGAGCGGCTCTCTTTGATCTTTAGTCAGCGCTGTTCAGTTAGCCTTATATGGTAGAGTTTCTACACTGGACATTTCTCCGGCAAAAGAATTGTTGAATGAATATTCTCCACCGGCTACGGCCAGTATACTCTTGCTCGCTACTGTTCGATGCGACAACAGACCGGTGGCCGCCGCAGTTTTTTCTCTTTGCACTTAATTTATTTATCTCTCTTATTCGTTCATTTGCATTTTTATCATTATCTTTTCGCTGTTAAAAGTTTCATCAACTCGGGAGGTTAAAAAAAAAACCGTTCGTTAGCCGACAAATACCGTTTGTTACTACTTATAATGTAAAATTTTTAACCGTAATGTACGAAAAAATTAAATTATTAATTAATACCACGTAATTTTTTATTAAAAAACCGTAGAAAAACATTTTAACAGATTCATTTGTTTTCTTTAATATACTTCACATTAATGAATGTTATAGCCATGTATAATAAATTATGTTTAAGCAGATGCTATGTAAAGAACAAATTATAAAAAAAAAAAGAAATGACCGTTACTATTCATACAAAGGATAGACATTAAATGTAAATGGAAAGAGCAGTAACACGCTATACACACACATAGGCTTTGAGCCAAATCCAGTTTTTTGTAGATTTTCCACGTAATATTTATCATTATACAAGAATAAAATTGTTTGAATTGACAATCTCTTCGATATAAGCGGTCTTAATTTGGCAGTTCGCCAATTTCTAACAAGACACTTAATATTTGAATCAAAAGGTTAAACAACAACAAAAGTTTAAAATTATTAAAAGAAATCAAAATATATAAATAATTTTATAGCAACAATTTATTTATGATTTTCATTGCAAATAATGTAAAAATTTCATTAAAATTGCGGTATCTTTGTTGCAAAATTTTCTGACTTTATATTTTTTCCCTGCCTCAATGATGAATTTGAATATATTTTTCTCTTACATAAAACCTTACTTATTTTGTTAGATAGAAAAGTTTTAAAAAATATCTTCGGATTATTTTTCAAAAAAATAATCAAAAGGTTTTTTTGAATCTTTATATATTTCAAAAAAAGATATAAAAAAATTTACCAATATTACTTTTTCATAATTTATAATAAAAATTAGAAAAAAAAATCTGATATGGACACGACTTTCTTATACGACTTATATGATTTTCTTATACGAAAGTCCAAAAATAATACGATTCTAAATTATAATTTTCAATTAACATTAAATAATCAGATGTTTCACAAAATCTATTTATTACATATACCCATATGTAACAATTTAGATTTAATTTTCTCAACACGGTACCGTTGGTACTGTTCTAATCTGTATAACCAATATATTTCCAATTACCAACAATTTTTTATGATGTATTATCGAAGCGCTTTCAGAGTAATTACTCCATTTTTATTTTTCTCCATTTATTCCATCTTAGTTGGAGTTTGGATATTACTGCATCTTAGCATTAAATAATTCCTGAAGATAGAGTAATTACTCTAAAAGCGCTGGGATAATACATCATACAAAAATTGTTGATAAGTGGAAATATATTGTTTATACAAATTATGTAATGGTGTCTATTAAATTACGTACACATATTTTTAAAAGTCCATTAAATTTATTTTACTAATAACTTCTGAATTTTTTTTTCATATCTTTTTTTTTGTTATTGTTATTAATTATTGTATTTTTTTTTACAATAACGGGTTAATATATATTAATAAATAAATATATTTAAATTAAAAAAAAAGTTGAAAAAAGAAAAAAGGAGATGAAGAACGATTCGAACTGATGTACCTTCCCCCTTGTAAGGTCCAGATATTACATTAATTAAAATTTTAATTGGCTATGACTCTAGAACCAATGAAAATGAGTACGACTTATGATATATCGTTGAAAAACTCTCAATGGGAGCTAATTACTGCATCCCAACCCCCGTAGGGGAAGACACCCACCAAGTGACGATTCCGGCCGCCACACCACCCTTCCCGTTACTAGCCCAGAAGGCCTTTACCGGGAGTCGTCTGAAAGACCTTCGTACAGATTACATATCTCAATCATCAGCCAGGCCTCGGTGGGGATGCCCCCCGATGCAAATGCCACGGTCGACATTTAGCATCAGGGTGTTAATATCTC